>JAKWJD010001759.1:50797484-50974017 GCA_027705065.1 Solanum peruvianum
ATTAAGCACATAGACAGGTTTACAACATCATCAATACATATCATACACTTATCAAGAGTTCACTACGATTATCGTAACATAAAAACCATAACCTACCTCCACCGAAGAATTGGAATCAACAAGAAATCTCCCAAGCTTTGTTACTTCTTCCTCTCGATCGATTTCTCCTTCTCTTTCTTTCTGTTCTTTCTCTTTTGTTTTATTCAAACCCTCTTTCCTTTACCCTAATTACAATATAATTAAGTGTAAAAGAGGATAATAAAACCCCCTAATTAACTTAAGGTTACTTCTTTTAAACCCCTAAGTAATTAGACTTATAAATGTTAACCCTCAATCTTTATAATTAAGGAAAGAATAGTCAAAAACGACCCTTAAAACGTGTGGAGAAATCCTAAACTGTCTGGGACTGCGTGACCTGTGACGGGCCGTCGTGCCTGCGACGGTCCGTCACGGTGGCCGTCGCCTCCTCCCAGATTTCAGGTGGTCTGCGACGGCCCGTCACACCTGTGACGGTCCGTCCTGCACCTCCGTCCTGACGGTCAGAAACTCGTTTTCTTGCACCAAATTCCAAAAGTTGAAGTGTTTTGCAACGGGACTCACGACGGTTCGTCGTGGATGTGACGGCACGTCCTGCAGGTCCGTCACAATTTACAGAGAGTCGATTTTCAGTACCCAATTTCAAAATTCTAAGTGCCATGGGACGACACTCCCTCGACGGGCCGTCGTGACCACGACGGTCCGTCGTGACCCTCGTCGTCCAGCCAGTTTTTCCAGAAGTGGACTCTGTTGCTCAAAACGACTAAACAGGTCGTTACAACACATATAATGAATACATAAATAAACTGTATTTTAGCTATTTATAGTTTATAATGAATACGTAATCAAAATATAAATACAAAACTTTATGGTATACACAAGGACGAATACGAAATTAAATCTAAATACAAACTATTTGATATACAAAGTGATATTGAAAATAAGCAAGATAAATACATATGTAAGATGGATGAATACCTATACAATGAATACATGAGTATTGTATTCTGAATACTGAAAAATTTCTTAAAAAGAGATGCATAAACTTATAACCTTAACAGGATAACCAAATAGCTTCATAAATTTCAAACATTTTTAAAGATAAATTATAATTTCATAACGTTAAAATGATGCCTTACTAGGATAAACTGCTTCAAATATGATAATGCATAGTTAATAAACGTGTTTAGAAACAAAAAAAAAAAGATTAAGAAAAATTGAATATTGATTTTTTTTTAGAACAATGATGATAGGCGTGTGTTTTACAACATGGTGAAAGAAGAAGAAAGAGATGAAAGTTGGTGTATTTTGATAAGGCGGAATGTTCTGGTGGACCCTTATACTTGTATCAGTTTGTATTGTGGACTCTTCTACTTAACATGTTGTCAACTGGACAGTTATTATACTCAACATTAAGGCTGGAAAACGGACAGGACCGGGTCAACAGGACCGGTTTTACCGGAAACCGGACGGTACCAAATTTTTCTTACCGGATTTTCTTATTTTACCGGACCGGATTTACCAAAAAAACTAACCTGTTCCGCCCGGTCCGTTAGTAACCGGTTTGGAACCAGGTCTTACCGGTTCATCCGGTACCTTTTTTTTAAAATTTTTTAAATTATTTTTATTATTATTATATAATATTATGTATTTATATTAAAAACTTCAATTGAAAACTTTAAAGTTTATATAAGTTTGAAATTGAATTTATACTTTAAAGTTTATATTGAATTTAAAGTTTCAAATTGATTTAATGTTTTTTATTGAACTCAAGTTTGTAATTGAATTTAAAGTTTTTTTAACTTTATATTGAATTTAAAGTCTGAAATTGAATTTAACTTTAAAGTTTATATTGAATTTAAAGTTTTAATTTAAACTTTTATTAAAATAATTAAAAAAATTAAATATAAAGACATGAATTAAATAGAAGAGACTGTTATAAAAGAAAATCAAGGCGAATAGCCGTATATTTATTCAAATAAATAATTATACAATACAAATATTAGAAAAAAATAAGAGTATATAATTTAGGAGGAATTGAATAGTAATTATTATACTAACAATTGCATTTTTTTAAAATTCTTTTTGTAAATTTAGTATCATTTGAAAAGAAAGATTTTTTGGAATTGGCATTTGTCGTTCTTCTTCCATTGCTTCCATGCCATCATCACTATTCTCACCAAATATTTCATCTATTTGGTCTTCTATATGGCTACTTAATAGTGGTAATCCGGTCTTTCTTCTTTCGGCATTGACCCAATCTCGAAACAACACCGATATTTCCAAACTGTCCTTTGCTAATGAATATCGATGATCTCCTATCATAAATCTCGCCACACTAAAGGCTTGCTCCGAAGCGACCGATGATGCTTGAATCTCTAGCACATCTCGAACAATCCTAGCAAGGGTCGAAAATTGATTTTCACGATTCTTCCACCATATTAATATTCGAGGTTGAAGTTGTCCTTCTTCATGCCTAATCTTTTCCCGTCAAAATCATTATTAGTAGAAGATTCAAGCTCAAGATATTCATCCATCCAATCATCCATATCATCACTTTTAGGCTTAGAAGATGAAGGTTCAACTATTGGAATAGTTTTTTCCATAACTTTATATGCATTATATAAATCTCTAACTTTTGTATAAATGCTACTTTTACATTGTTCAACACTAGGAGTTTCATCATCTTTAATTTTTAAATTTACATAAATCTTTTCAACCATTTTTTCAACACCTCTTAATTTATAATTTGGGTTGAAAGTAGTAGCAGTCAAATAGATTTGAGGAATAGGGAAAAAATATTTTTTGAATTTTTCAATCATAAAAGCAAGTGAATCTTTAAATTGTTCTTTTCCTTCATATTTAGCAAATTCAAATGAAATAGCACAAATATTTACTAAAACAGAAGAAATAGTAGGATAATATTGACCAGAACATGCATTTGTTGCTCTATAAAAAACACTTAAAAAATCAATCAGTTCTTTTGTATTTTGCCAATCTTCAAAGCCAATAAACTCGGATCCGCATTATGAGCATTAAAAACTAATTGTAGCGGTTCTTGATAAACATAAGCAACTTGAAGCATTTCAAATAAAGAATTCCATCTAGTGCATATTTCTTTTGGAATTTTTCTATATGCAAGTCCACATTCATTACAACGATTTTAAAATTCTATAATTCTAGCTTTTACTTTAGCTTTACAAATCCAATTACAAGCAAGTCTAATTTATTCACAAGAAACTCCAAATTGAGAAATACCATCTTTTACTATTAAATTATAAATATGTGCGGCACACTTAATATGAAAACAATCATTATCAATTGGACAAAGTCTAATTTTTAAATAATCAACGGCTCTTAAATTATTAGAAGCATTATCTAAAGTGACAATCATTATTTTATCACATATTCCATAATATTGTAAAATAGAGCCTACTTTTGATGCTATATAAGAATCGGTTTTAGTTTTTTCAACATATTTATACACTAATATTCTTTTTTGCATGTTCCATTCATGGTCAATCCAATGGACAGTAAGTGTAAAATAATCGTTACCATTAGGACTACATTCCATATCAGAAGTAATAGATAATCTACCATCATAATACGCAAATAAACAACAAAGAAAATGAGAATATTTTGATATTTAAAAAGATCACTTTAATTGTATTTCTTGGAATACCTTCATAATCTGGGTTATATAATTTTCGAATATAATGAACAAAATCAGAATGTGAAGGAAATGAAAAAAAGTAAACCACAAACAGCAACCATTTTAGCTAATTCTCTACGATCTTTTTCTTTATTATACGTGCGGTGTGTGCTTCGACTAGTCGATTAGACATATTTAATACACCTTGAACCATATTAGAACCTCCAATACCTATAGAACTTTCGAGTATGAGTGTTCCATTTCTATTAGCTCTTTCTATATCATCTAGGCGAGCAAATTCTTTATTACACTTTCGTAAATGTGTTCTTAGTCGTCCCGTTCCCCCTTGTGTACCCGTAGTTACATGTTTCATTACCAATTTACATTTAGTGCACGTAATAGTAGTTTTTGATTCATTTTGTATAAAAAATTTCCATACTAACGATCTTTTAACACGTACGACGGCGACATTTGAAAAAGTAGGTAAAGGGGAGACTTCGGTAACCAGACTAGTTGGGGTAGGGGTCTCTTCATCTTCCTCATTTATTTCTACTTCTTCTTCTAATTCTTCCTCAAAATTAGTATAATGTCTATTTAAAGACTCATGATCTACTTCATTTTCAGAATTAAATTCAATAGGTCTTGGTGACGTAAAAAAAGTTTCATTAACACAAGTATAATCATTAGTATTAACTAAATATCTAGGTGCAAATTTTTAGAACAAGAACTACTTACTCCTCCCTTTTTATTTTTTAATTTCGACATTGGTCTTTTACCACTATCTCTTTCCGAATTCATGTTAAAATTTAAAATAATTAAATATTATAAGAAAAACAAGCAAAATAATATAATAAAAGAGATAAAACAACTAAATTAATAAACAAATAACAATTAAAGTTGATAGTTGGAACGAATGTACCAAACGTCTACGGAAAAGTAGACGTATAACTAAAGCCGGATTTGATAGATGCCTATTGTAGCTTCTGAAATTCAAACTCCAACTCAATATTACAATATAATAATTAATAATTTATGAGAGATTTAAAATTGAGACTTTGGGAGATTGTATAAGTAGTGAATTTGTGATTTAAAATGGAAAAAAAGGGGTATATTTATAGTGTAAATGGGTTAGAAAGGGGTGGAGGGTGATAGTTGACCGTTTTGGGCCCCAGCCCAACGGCTAGAAGGAACCAACGGTCATAAAACGGCCACCTTAATTTAAAAAAATTGAAAAACCGACTAAACAGGTTCTTACCGGATCGGACCGGTCCGAAACCAGTTCAACCGGATAAAAAATGAGAACCGGTCTGTGAATCGGTCCGGTATACCAAAAGATCGGTTCAATCGGTACCGAATGGACCGGTACGGGAACCGGACTGGAAACGGACCGGACCGGTCAAAATCCGGTCCGTTTGCCACCCTTACTCAACCTAACACAACATATTAAACTCCTCTGACCATTGACCATCCTTATGTGACATTAATATAAATGAGTTGGCAAGAGAGTGTAGTCACATGCCTAGAAAAGCAAGTGAACATGATATTTAAAATTTAACTTTTAATTTTAAATTATTAAAATTATTAAAAAAGGAAATAATAAATTTAAAAAGGGAAAAATCCATCTTCTTCCTCCCCCCCCCCCCAAAAAAAAAACCCCAATCCCATTTTTCTTTCTTATCCACACCCTATGGTTATGTTATCTTCATTTTTCTTTCACTTCTTTCTTCTTTGCCCCACCCATCCCATTTTTTCCTTTTCAATCATCACTTTCCCTGTTCTTCCCCTCCTATACCTCAATTTCTCTCTTTTTGCCTTTCCTCACTCCTTTCCAACTTCTTTCTTGTTTTTCTTTTTGTTTTCTATTTTTTGTTATCCCAGATAAAAAAGTAATTGGGCAAAAAAATTTGAACATAATCAGCAAAGAAAAAAATCAAAAAATTAGTGGTGCTCCTTCAAAAATTGGGTATTTTTTGTTTTGAAAATTACCTGTCCAATGACAGAGGTGGAGATGGTGAGTAAGAGTATAGGTGGGGCAGCGACGACTTTCTTTGCTAGTGGCGATGGTCGTTTCACGACGGGAATGGGGAGAGGAGAAGAGGAGGAAGACGACGGGCTTAAGTTTCAGTTTCTAACTTTTACTTGAATCCATTTGTAGTTTTTTCTAAGTTCACTCCTGAGGTTCTGAAATTGATAGATTCATTGGTTGTAGAGTCCAAATGTGGGAAAAAAGTCATAATCGTCGTATCCATGAACTGCAAGAAGAATAATTTGACAAATTTTTGGTGTAGATTTGAGTTTTGGGGATTTTCTGTTAGGGGTTTTGGGTGGAAAATGATGGAGGCTTTAAGGGTGACGTTACAAGGAATGATTCTACTCCGGTGTGATCTCCCCGGCAAAAATGGCAGAGACGCCGGGCGATGGCTTGCATGAAATAATGCAAATAGGGAGAACTAGAAATGGTAATAATAAATTAAAATGTTATTAATTGAATGATTTTGGATAAATAGTTATGAAATAATTATGATAGTGACATTAATTTATCTTATGTGGATATGACTTCTCAATAATATAATGGAGAGTGAGCTACACTTATGATTGGAGGGACGTAAAAGTCTCCTTTTAATTGAGTATAAGGGTTCAGTTGACAAAATGTCAAGTAGAAGAGTCCACAATATAAATTGATACAAGTATAAAGGTCTACCACACCATTCCGCCTTTTGATAAATTATTAATCAGTTTTTTGTTTATGAACTTTTGTAAATGATGATGCTTTTAATCAATTATTTTTTTTAATATTTTTCACTCTCCTTAATTTCTCCTTTTTATTTTTTGACAATTGTTTTTTTTTTTTTAAACATTTTTACTAGATATTGAAGAGTCAATCCCCCAAATGGTCACCCAAGTTAAGGGAATTGCCTTAAAATATCATTTACGTTTCATTTAGGATCAAAATGTCACACAACTATCACTATTTTCCTCCAAATATACTAACAATTCCAAAACATCACTCTCTCCTAGTTGGCATGACATGTCACTAAAGTCTTTTTTAACAATAGACTAATTTAATTCATCAAACTCATTTAACTAAAATATTGATCATATTGTTATTAATATTATTATTAACAATAAATTTTCATACTTTAAATCTTCTATCATAATTAAACTTTTTATTTTTTTTATGTTATGCAGAATGCATTTTTAAAACGTACTATAATCTCATTAATTTTAAATACTTATAAACACATATATTCAAAAAATATTGATATACAAATCACTCATGAACGGTTAATCATAAATTGTATAATGAATCAATAATATCAAAGATTGATTGATTACTAAAAAATAATTATTTGGGTGCTTTGAAATCTTATAATATCCCTTTTTAAAAGAAAATAATAAGTGAATAATATTTATAAAAAACAAAATTTTGATCTTTATTTATCAATATATTAATCTCATATAATATGTATACTATCGAATTAAATTAGCAAATTCAATTAATTATTAGTTTATTTATTGATGTTTAATTGTATGAAAAGTTATAATATAATATAATATAGAAAAAAAAAATTAAAAATAAAATTAAAAAAAGTTAAATAATAATTTTCTTTTTCTTACCAATTTTTTTTGTAAACCCTACAAATTTATCTAAATACTTTTATTAAAAAAATTGTGTAAAATTTTCAAATAATTTAGTTAGGAATTTTAAAATTATCGGGTAATAATTGCACATGGAGATTTTCTCATTGAATTTTGTTAGGTGACAATATATAAAATTACTAGACTTTTTCAATTACTTTTCTTATAATCTTCATAAATTCTCATGTAATTTATATATTAATTTTGGAGACATAAGTTTGATAAATTAAATAGGTCTATTATATTTTTAAAATGATTATTTAATGACAAGGCATATCAACTAGTATTTAAAGAGACTTTTGAGGTATTTAATATTTCTAATGGATAAAGTATAATATTATTAATTTTCTTCTTCTTTTCTTTTAAACAAAAAAATAATAATATCGGAAACATGAATTGCAAAATATACAATTAATATTCTTGTAATAGTTAATTGACCTTTGATATTATTGATTTATTATACAACTTATGATTAATTGATGTAAATTAGCGTTAATGGATGATTTGTATATAAATATTTTTTTGAATGTATGTGCTTATGAGTATTCAAAATTAATAAAATTATAGTACATTTTGAAAATATATTCTTCATAACATAAAAAATTAAAAGTTTAATTTTGATAAAAGATTTTAAGTATGAAAATTTATTCTTAATAGATTAAAAATAAAATAAAAATAATATGATAATTATTTTAGTTAAATAGGTTCAATGAATTAAATTAGTCTATTTATTAAAAAAAGACTTTAATGACACGTCATGCCAACCAGGAGAGCGTGATGATTTTAAAGTGCAAGTATATACGGAGGAAAATAGTAATAGTTGAGTGATATTTTGGTCCTAAATGAAACATAAATGATATTTCAAAACAATTCTCTTAACTTGGGTGACCATTTAGGGAATTGACTCAATATTGAAAGTATTGACAATGAGTCTTATTGAGTATCAAAATTTTGATATTTTAATAAAAATATTTATAACTATAAAAATTTTATGAGTTATTTTAAACTATAAATAAATTTTCAAATGTCAAATTTAAATCATATATTAATATAAGTGGGAAGCTCTATAGTGAAAAGTTGAATTATAATTTAATTTATTATTTAATTAAATATAAATATTTTAATTACACAATGATACATACATACATACATACATACATACATACATACATACATACATACATATATATATATATATATATATATATTATATATATATATTATATATATATATATATATATAATATATATATATATATATATATATATATTACATCCTTCTATTTAATTTTCTAAAGTATTTAAAGTTAGGGAGAAAGTTTTAATTTATTCAGTCAATGACTTTCAATTAGTAAAACAAACGATGAGATTTTCTAAAGTCTTTCTATTACTCCTATTTATTAATGCATAACTTAAATTACTGATGTTGAAAAGTTTTTTCAGCTTTAAATTTTGAAGGCACTACTTAATTTACATTAATTACAAAGAATATGATAAATAAAAAGATTACTCTTTTGAACTTTCATAGGTTATTTCAACCTTCCTAATTAACTTGAACTATTTTCATCTTCCATATATTATTGAATGTATTAAGACATGGAGAAAGAAAATAACAACACAAATCAAGAGCACTCAAAAGTACAAGAATTCATATTCCAACCCTTTTTACGAATTTTTTTTGGGTCTTTTCTATTGCTTGAAACTATATGATGGCATAGTATGGTTCTAATACATTTGAAAGTGTTATTTTGACATTTAGATGAACGTACGATAAATCTATTATATTGAAAGAGTAAGTCACAATTTAGCTAACAATTTTTTCCTTCGTTACTTCCATTTTAGTTTTGTTAATTATATAATTCTTCCTTCTATATTAAATGATTTTTTGTTATATTTAGATAATATGTTGATATATTAATAGAGAAAAAAAAAGTAGGGTGGACTACAATTTTGATATATGTTATTCTTAATATTTTTTATTTTTTTTTGATTTTCTGTCATTGTATAAAATTAATTTCATTGTGTGTGTTCTTTTTGGCTGTATATGATAGAGTCCTAATGCATAAATTTTCTTTCTGATATGGTGTCCTCACTTCAATCTTTTGGTGTTATATTACACTGTGTGATAAGTTCTCGTTGTATTTGTCCATTTTTTCCTTATGGAGGTCGTTTTTGATTGAAGGGTGAAAAAAGATTTAAACGAATATTAAATTGGATTATCATTTTATCATGTGTTAAATCAAAATACTATAAAATATTTATTTATAAATAGTAATCATTCTATATGCCACACTAAATATTAAAATTTTTGGTTAAAGTCAAAAAGTTGAAAGACAATATTCATAAATCAATATTAGGCATTTCTACCCTTGTAAAGACAAATAGTTCCAATTTTTTAAATATTTTCTTTATACTAAAACGTAAATTATTTTATTATGAGACCATTAAGTTAAATCAATATATAAAGACCATAATTAATGCCCATTAAAGATTTGCAATATTTTATAGATAATACTTTAGACAAATTACTTGGGGCAATTTTAATTGCTACTATTATTTTGAATAATTATTGTTGTTATTGTATTCTTTATTTTCATTGTGATAAGGAATAATATATTCATCTTCATAACTTACAACATCTAATTATCCTATTTTTATCCATATACATCTTTATTTGTTTCATGAGTATCCTAACTAATGTTATTTTTCATTCTATAGTTTAAATAGTGTACCGCTTATATTATTATTTTTCTATTTGATTCATACTTTAACTAAATGAAGAAGTCTATTGAATTATAATTGTTAATGGAGAAAAGTCGACAAAACTCGAAAAAATATATAGTGATTTTGTATTTTTTCCCCCATATACATATTGTTATGATTAAAGTCTTCAAAAGAATGTGTATGTTGTCGCATGTTTTTTTCTTTGTTTATTTTGTATATGTATTTTCTCTCTATTAAACTTCTTTATTTTGATTTTCCATAGATTTCTGATTGTTTTAATTGAATTTTTATTTAGGCTTAAGTTAATCTTTTGTAACTATATAGAATGCAAATTGACTAATTACTATCTAATGTTTTAAATTTACAGTTTGTTGATAAGTTTTATACATTAAAATAAGATTCGTCATTTGATGTTTTTATCAATTTTATAATTTTATTTATAATTGTTGCATTTTGTTATTCATTACATGCATGTATATGTAAATTTTTAATTTTTATAAGGAATATAAAAAAAATTAACATGGAATACACGTGCAACCTGAATCTAGTTAATATATAAATTAGAAAGGTGGGAGTAGCAAACGTGAAGCAAATATAATTGTGTAGAATGAGACAACGTTTACCAGCCACACAAAAGAAGGAAAAAGAAGAAGAGGGAAATGGTATCGATGTCATTGGCGAAATCCATAGGAATAGGAAGAAGCAGAAGAGATGAAGTATACGTAGCAGCTGTGCCTTTGAGAGCCACAAAAGGACCTACCCAGTTGCTTATGTCTACTGCTTACTCTCTCAATTTCTGGGATTTGCAGCATTTCATGGTCATTATCAGCCCCTCTTCCTCCCTCGACTCTCAGGTATAATTTCTCTTCCTTTTGTTTTATTAGTGCATTTTGTCCTCTAAATTAGGGGTTTCACATGCGCAATTTGGGGCTGTCAAAATAGCCTGAGAAGTGAGAACAGTTACTCAGCAGGTATTTGGCGGGTTGGGTAGAGATAATGTTTTTATGAAGTAATCCTGCTCAAAAACATATACTAATGGTGTTTACAGAAAAGGTTAATTACTCTATTTATATGATGTAATTTGATTGGGCTAGTGAAAACTTTTGAAATATTGTGATCTAAAATAAGTGTGTGCAACTATAAATCATCATAATCAGATGACTATACAATTAGCAATGAGGCATTAAACTATTTAAAGAAAAGATATCCCTTCTAGACTGAGGCAAACCCTGAACTCGAAGATTTTGGATGCACAATAAAAACAAGCTTTAGTAGGATTCGAACCCTGGTCTACAGGGTGAAATCTTTTGCTTCTACCAATTGCACAAGGTAACTTTTATATTTTGTTAGCTATATCCTAATTTCGATCAGTTTTTCAAAATAAATAAACATATAACTTTTTCAAAAGTTAGCGGGTGCTCGTGCATCCCCTTCATATAGTGTGGGTCCACCACTTATTTCAAAAATAAGTAAATTCATGTATAACAATCTCATTCATTGTTAATTACCTTACTGAATCCAGTTTCAGATTTCTAATGATTAAACCGAAAAAGAATTTTAAAAAAAGTCTTAACAGGTTATTAATCTGTGTTTTTAGGTTTTAGTGTATGATTTCCAACCTCAAGATCCGGAAAGCATTGTTGTAGCTGTTGCTGCTCTATCTGGGAGAAATGTACCAGGTCAAACCCTTTTAGTTTCTCTTAAAGTTTGAAAGTCATTGCTGCTCAAATCATTTTTGGCTCTTTGGTAACATTTTCCAAAGATTTTCACTTGGAAATTTCTTACCGATGAGGCAATTCTGATAGGGACATTCATCAGAAACTTGTGAATTTCTAATAGTAGTGAGAAGAAAGATAAATTGGATAAAATAAATAGAGGCTCAGGCAATTTCAACTGTTCTCCAAATCTACAGGAGAAATGGATTGATTACTGTTGTCTTAACTTTGCAACTTATCCAAGTTCGTACCTTCAATTCATTTAGACGTTGAATCTGTGAGACTTAGTCGATTTCTGAATCAGCATTATATCCAAACTCGTATCTCTCTTTTGAATTGACAATCACAGGGATCAATTTCTGGTGTAGTTCTTCATACTAAGTATGACCTTTGTTCATAATCTCCTTTGGTTTCAGCTGAAACCTGTCATGTTCATCATTCAATAAGAAATGAGCACCTTAAATTTGATCATCAAAGTTGTGTGGAAGTAAAAAAAAACAAGCTTTTCCCGTCTCTTAACCATTATAAGTTCATATCGAAAGTCGTCTCCTAAGCAATTCATGTCTTCAAGCTAGTTTATACCATGACAGGAGTTGTTCTTACAAGGACACTGAAGAAGCTGCCTAAAAGGAAGTGTTGGTTTGTTGGCTACTCAGAGAGTGATGCAATGGATGCAGCAAAGAGATTCAATGAAGGATGGGATTCTGACTTGACGATTAATCATCACGACTGTCGAAACTATGTAAATGGTAATTCTCTTCAGACTTCAGTAAAGAAATGCAAACTGGGTATATGTTCCTTTGGTCGTCACCAAATTGGAAAGAAATACCGTTACTTTTAGCCAGATAAATGTAAATATTCTTAATTGTTTAGGTCTTTAGGGCAATTATTTACAGTGCATGTCATTGAGTTACATAGCAAATAGTTGAGCACGGTCTAGTTTCCCATATTAGTGTTATTATTACTACTCTCCTACTATCTTATTCTTCGATTTTACTACTAGTTGTTTTCTTGGTTTTGGTTATAGTATTGTTTTTTGCTTCTATATATTGCTCCTTTCTCCATTGTTTCTATATGGTTCCTTCACTACTAAATTTCCTTTTCTTACTGATTTTGATATGCTTTACTTGAGTCAAGGGTCTATCCAAAACAATCTCTCTACCTTCACAAGGTAGATATAAGGCTGTGTACACACCACCAGTTGTGCAATTACACGGGGTATATTGTTGTCATTGAGCAAAAACATTGTTTTTCATGCTTTTTTTTGATAACCAACTACTTCAAAGGGCTAGTGGAGTATCTCACTGGAATGAAAGCAGTGCTGGAGCACCTACAAAGAAGCAGCATGGCAAGAGATGAGATGCCATTACCCAGAAAGGACTAAAGCATAATGCTACTTTGTGTTAAAGATGTATAGATTATGGGCCTGTTTGGCTCAGCTTTTAAGCTGGTCAAACTGATTTAAAAGCTGGTTTTTGACTTATTTGACTGTTTGGCAATACTCAAAATAGCTTATTTTAAGCTAAAAAAAACTTATTTTAAGCCAAAAGTTAAAAGCTGGGGTAGGGGTGTTTTTTTTTTTTAGCTTATAAGCTGTTTTAAGTTGACTTTACTTTTACCCTTTTGCCCTTAATATTTTTATATAATCCCCAAATTACCCATCCTTATCCTCACATTTTCTTCCATTTTTCCATTTTTCCTTCTCACGCTTGGCACATATAACTTAAATAAAAATTTGTGATAATAAAAAAATATGTGAATGATAGATAATTATTATTACATATGGATGAAACTAAAATAAATCTTAAATCGTTCTTTGATCTATTCAAATTAAATATCTTTAAAATCTATAATAAGTTTATATTCCTCTTATAAATAATTTGTGATTAGAAAGAAATTGTGAATGATAGCAAAATATAATTATTTATGAATGTAAAATATAAATTAATTAACTTTTATTATGTTAACAGTTTTTAAGGGTATTTCAGACATTTTGATTTAAAAAGCTATTTATCAGCACTTATTTGCCAAACACATCAACAACTTTTTTTTTTAACTTCAGCACTTTTATCCAAACGCATAACTTATTTAAAAATAAGTTTCAGCACTTTCAAAAGTATTTTTTTAAAGCTACTTTTATTAAGCCCATCCAAACGGGCCCTATGTCATCAAGTAAACCTTTTTGGCTTTTGACACTTCTATCAATCAATAGAAGACCTGCAAATATATGCTCACATGCTTTGCTTACTGTAATCCGTAAATCACTTGTATTCTTTCTTGTGCATCTTTTTCTTGAATGAACTCTAGTTCTCATAGTAACATGATAGTAACTCTACAATTTGCTCTATTTTAACACACAAGCTAAGTGTTCAATTTGTTCTATAACGTTTTCTAAAATTTCAAGGTCTGGTGTATAAATTTCTAAATGCTTGGCAGCAAAAATTGTGAGGGAGTCTTGACACACAGAATAATAGTTACCCATCACCCCATCATAGGAAGCTCAAAATTGTCTCTACTTGTACACGATTGGCACTCACATATACTGTGAATAATGTCTACTACCACTGCTCAATGAGGGTTTAATTATTATATGATTGCCACAGTTTTTCTCTACTAAATACAATTACAGAGACCTCTTTCAGATGAAAATAATGCTGAACAACAAAGCTCACAAACACCTTTCTAGTTTTGTTGCCAAAAGCAACAGGCATGAGTTGGCCCATTTCAAATTACTGCAAAGTTGATTTCTCATAGGACCACTTAACTAATAGTATTACATCGTAAATATCACACTTTTTTTCCATTTCAATTTTCAAACAGGCAAATTTGAATTAACAGGAAAGAAAAATCTGAGGTGACTCCATAGCATTCACCATTCACCACTTAATCCAGATACACACTCGACATTCAAGTGCTTCTAAAACAATTAAGGCAGTTCAGAGTGTGTTTGGTATGAGGGAAAACATTTTCTGGAAAATGTTTTCCAATTTTCTCATGTTTGGTTGGGACAAAAGTTTTGGAAAATGTTTTCCAAATCAACTCATTTTCCTCAAAATTAAGGAAAATGACTTCCCTTCAAAAATTAAGGAAAACATTTTCCAAAGCTCTCCTCAATTTCAAATTACATTTTTTTGGGAAAACAAACATTAATTTTTTTAAAAAATATTTTCAATTTCAAAATTTTATTTTTTCACCCGATCTCTGACCACCCTCCCCCCTGCCCCCCCCCGTCCCCCCTCCCCCAACACCACCCCCTCCCCAAAAAATTAATTTTGCTTTTTAAAAATATTTTCAACTCAAAATTTTTATTTTTAAGCTCCTACCTCCCCCCCGGCCAGCCCCCTACCCACCCCTATCAGCCCCCTCACCCCCACCCCCAACCCCCCAAAAAATTAATTTTATTTTTAAAAAAACTATCAACTTCAAATTTTTATTTTTCACTCCTACCCCCCTACTACCCCCACCCCCTATCATCACCACCCAAAAAAAATTATTGTTAAAAAATATTTTCAATTTCATAAATTTTTTTATTCTAGTAAAAATCAAAGATATTCCTCAAAAATATTTTTCATTCATAAATCAAACACAAAATCATTTCCGAAAAATATTTTCTACTCACCACCAACCAAACATGAGAAAATAAGTCCAAAATCTACTTGTTTTCCAAGAAAACATTTTCTAGGAAAACATTTTCCATGGAAAACATTTTCCTTCATACCAAACACACCCTCAGTGTTTCTTTGTTTTCCATATGAATATTCGGTCAGGGCTTAAAAGGTAAGGTGTAACGACCTGTTTAGTCGTTTTGAGCAGCAGATTTTATTTCTGGAAAAACTGGCCGAAACGACGGACACCACGACGGACCGTCGTGGGCACGACGGACCGTCGAGGGTGTCTCGTTCCAGAACACTTAGAATTCTGAAAATTGAGCATTAAAATCGACTCTCTGTAATCTGTGACGGACCTGCAGGACGGGCTGTCATAGCTACGACGTACCGTCGTGAGCTCCCGTTGCAAAACACTTCAACTTTTGAGAATTTGGTACAGGGAACGAGTCTCTGATCGTCATGACGGAAGTGCAGGATGGACCGTCACAGGTGTGACGGACCGTCACAGTCCACTTGAGTTCTAAGAGGCTGCGACGACCTGCGTGACGGACCGTCGCAGGCACGACGGGCCGTCACAGGTTGCGCGAATCCCAGGCAGAATCAGATTTCTTTACACGTTTTAAGGGACGTTTTGGACTATTCTTTCCTAAATTATAGATTTCGTGGGTTTATATTAATAACTCAAATTCTTGAGGGATAAAAGAGGTAACTTTGTGTTAATTAGTGGGGTATTATTGCCACCTTTTACACTTAATTATATGTTAATTAGGGTAAAAGAAAGAGGGTTTGAATAAAAGAAAATAGAAAGAGAAAGAGAAAGAGAGAGAGAGAGTCGAACGAGGAAGAAGAAGAACAAAAGCTTGGGAATTTCTTGCTTGATCACTAGTCTTCGGTGGAGGTAGGTTATGGTTTTTACGATATTCGTAGTGAACTCTTAATAGTGAATGATATGTATTGGTGGTATTGTAAACCTGTCTATATGTTTAATTGTATGCTTGCATGAATATGATTATGTGATTTTGATAAAACAAGCATGATGAAAACCATTGAATCCCCAAATCTTGAAAGAAACTTTAATCTACGTTATTAATGATGATGCCTTGGTATAAAAGAAGGCTTGATGAATTAAAGTAATGGGATTGGTGATGCCTTGGTATAGATAAGGCTTGATGAACGGTTAGAATGAGGTTAGTGGATCGGAGTGTCACGTTCCGACACATAGTATTAGTGGATCGGAGTGTCACGTTCCGACACATAGTATTAGTGGGACGGGTGTCACGAACCGACACGTAGAATTAGGAGATCGGAGTGTCACGTACAGACACATGTAGGGGATCGGAGTGTCACGTTCCGACACATATAGGGGATCAGAGTGTCACGTACCGACACATATAGGGGATCGGGTGTCACGAACCGACACGTAGAATTAGGGGATCGGAGTGTCACTTACCGACACATAGTGGAGGGTATCGGAGTGTCACGTACCGACACAAGAGGAAGAAAGATAATGAATCTTGAAAGATGATAAATATACTCAATCTAATAAATTTACTTCCCAAATGAGTATGGTATGGAGGCTTGAGCCCTCATGGATGAACTTGATGGTACTTGTTGATGATTATAGCACTTGTTGTTGCTACATGTTGAGTTTATAGTTGATTTATAATATTACTTGATATATATTATCTTCTATTTTGAGTTGGCCGATGATATCTACTCAGTACTTGTGTTTGTACTGACCCCCTACTTTTATGTTTTCTTCTTTGTTATTTGTGTAATGCAGCAAACGTTCCGTCAACTTCAACTCAACAGTAATTCGAGCCAGTCTTCGTCATACCGGATCTCAGGGTGAGCTAATGCTTCTAGCTTGGACTGGATCTTCTTCTTCAAGTCTTGATGCCTTGACTTCCGGCATGGACTAGCTTCTTATGTATTTTTAGCTTCTTAGACATTCTTAGATAGTAATTTGATCATAGATGTTCTTGTGTTGATGACTTCCAGATTTTGGGGATAATAATATAGTTTTGAATTGTTTTATTAATGAGTTTAAGTCTTCCGCATTTTTTTTTCTGTTTATATATATGTTGAAATGTTAAGGTTTAATTGGTTGGTTCGCTCACATTGGAGGGTAAATGTGGGTGCCAGTCGCGTCCCCGATTTGGGTCGTGACAAACTTGGTATCAAAGCATTAGGTTCGTTGGTCTCATCACACAAGAACGAGTCTAGTAGAGTCTTAAGGAACGGTAGGGGGACGCCTTTACTTTTCTTTGAGAGGCTATAAGACTTTAGGAAAATTCCATTTTTTCATCCTTCTTTCGTGCTACTACTTGAGTCCAATTGGTATCTAGGTGATACAAATTGGTATCTGACCATCTTCATTCTATTTCGCAGATGGTTAGAACTAGAGCAACGACCGCACCAGCAGCAACAACGGAAAGACAAGAAACGACTGAGCCAGCCACTGGGGCTGTGGCTCGAGGAAGAGCAGCGACAGGAGGCCGTGGAAGAGGTCGTGGGAGGACGTCCTATAGAGGAAGAGGACTCCCCTAGCCCATCTGATACTAGGGCGGTGACTCCTCCACCTACCGAGGAGGTGATAAGAGAGGGTGAGGAAGGGGAGAATGAACAAGTGCAAAATGAGGATTGCCACCCCAACCTACCCCAGAGATGATCAATCAGGTTCTTGCTTATCTTAGCGGGATATCTGATCAGGGTCAGGCACCTCCAGTGGTTTCTGCACCAACACCTCCGGTTTCAGAGATACGACATGCAGCTGCTATGGCTCCCCGCATGGATGCATCATTGGGAATAGGCACATTTCCACGTCTGACTACTGGGCCTATTATGACAAATGATCAGCATGAACTTTTCAGTAAGTTCTTGAAATTGAAACCTCCAGTCTTTAAGGGCGCAGAATCAGAGGATGCCTACGATTTTCTGGTTGATTGTCATGAGCTACTACACAAGATGGGTATAGTAGAACGGTTTGGCGTTGAGTTCGTGAGCTATCAGTTTCAAGGGAACGCCAAAATGTGGTGGCGGTCACATGTTGAGTGTCAACCAACATAGGCACCACCTATGACTTGGGAATCATTCTCTAGCTTGTTTATGGAAAAGTATATATCCCAAGGACTTTGAGAGATAGAAAAAGGGATGAGTTCTTGAGTCTAGAGCAGGTAGGATGACGGTTAACGCATATGAGGCCAAATTTCGTGCATTATCCAGGTATGCCACCCAACTTTGTTTCAGTCCACAAGAACGGATTCGCCGTTTTGTGAAGGGGTTGAGGTCAGAATTGCGGATTTCAGCCTTACAGGTAGCGGCTACAGCAACATCCTTCCAAGAGGTGGTAGACTTTGTAATAGAGGTGGAAGGAGTGAAGCCAGATGACTTCACCACGACATCGACATCAAAAAGGTTTCGAAGGGGAGGTGAGTTCAATGGTTCCTACTCTAGAGGATAGAGTTCCGGAGGTTACTCAGTTCGACCAATTCAGTCTTCACTACAGACTGTAGTTGGGGGTCCACCTCAGAATGGTCAACACTACTCCGAGAGACCTATGCCTGACTCCAGAGAGTGTTATGGATGTGGGGAGATTGGACATTTAGGAGGAATTGTCCAAAACAGAGTTACAGAACCCCAATAGCTAGAGGTAGAGGTGGTCATGGTAGAGGCCGCTTTTCTGGAGGACGTGGTGGTCGAGGTAATGGTGGTCACCACAACGGCAGAGGTGATGGGCAAACTGGAGCCACTACGACACAACATGGTAGGGGCAACGGACAGACTGGTGATAGGGCCCATTGTTACGCTTTCCCTGGGAGATCTGAAGCGGAGGCGTCTGATGCTGTTATCACAGGTAATCTTTTGGTTTGTGATTGCATGGCTTATGTATTGTTTGATCCCGGATCCACATTTTCTTATGTATCTTCCTCATTTGCTAATGGTCTTAATTTACATTGTGAATTACTTGACATGCCTATTCGTGTTTCTACTCCGGTGGGTGAGTCTGTGATAGTCGAAAAAGTGTATAGGTCTTGTTTGGTGAATTTCGTGGGGAGCACCACTTATGTAGATCTGGTTATCTTAGAAATGGTTGACTTTGATGTAATTCTGGGTATGACTTGGCTTTCTCCGAATTTTGCAATTTTGGATTGTAATGCTAAAACAGTGACGTTAGCCAAGCCTGGGACAGATCCGTTAGTGTGGGAGGGTGACTACACTTCCAGTCCGGTTCGTATCATCTCCTTTCTTCGTGCTAAGAAAATGGTTAGTAAAGGGTGTTTAGCTTTCTTGGCACATCTTAAGGATGACACTACTCAAGTACCTTCGATTGAGTCAGTTTCGGTAGTCCGTGAGTTTCTGGATGTTTCCCTGCAGATCTTCCTGGCATGCCACCGGATAGGGATATTGACTTCTGCATTGATTTGGAACCGGGTACTCGCCCCATTTCTATACCCCCTTATAGAATGGCTCCCGCGGAGTTAAGAGAGTTAAAGGCACAACTTCAAGAGTTGTTGAGCAAAGGCTTCATTAGACCAAGTGCATCTCCTTGGGGTGCTCCGGTTTTATTTGTGAAGAAGAAGGATGGAAGCTTTCGATATGCATAGACTACAGACAACTGAACAAGGTAACTATTAAAACAAGTACCCCCATCCTCGCATTGATGACTTGTTCGATCAGTTACAAGGTGCTTGTGTCTTCTCAAAAATTGACTTGAGATCCGGTTATCACCAATTGAAAATACGAGCAACGGAGTGCCAAAGACTGCTTTTCGAACTAGGTATGGCATTATGAATTTGTGGTAATGTCTTTTGGTCTTACGAATGCCCCCGCTGCCTTCATGAGCTTGATGAACGGGATTTTCAAGCCATATTTGGACCTCTTTGTGATCGGTTTATTGATGATACTGATATACTCCAAGAGTAAGAAGGAGCATGAGGAGCATTTGAGAATGGTGTTAGAGTTGTTGAGGAAGAAAAAGCTTTATGCGAAATTATCCAAGTGTGAGTTTTGGCTAGATTCAGTGTCCTTCTTGGGGAACGTGGTTTCTAAGGATGGAGTGATGGTGGATCCATCTAAGATTGAGACGGTGAAAAATTGGGTAAGACCTACTAATGTGTCAGAGATAAGGAGCTTTGTGGGTTTTTGCTAGCTACTACCGCGCGATTTGTCAAGGATTCTCTTCTATTGCTTCCCAATTGACGAACTTGACTAAGCAGAATGTTCCATTTGTATGGTCGGATGAGTGTGAGGAAAGCTTTCAGAACTCAAGACCTTGTTGACTACTGCACCAATTCTTACTTTGCCAGTAGAGGGTAAAAACTTCATCGTTTATTGTGATGCATCCTATTCAGGTTTGGGTGCAGTGCTAATGCAAGAGAAGAATGTGATTGCTTATGCTTCGAGGCAATTAAAGTGCATGAACGTGACTATCCGACCCATGATTTGGAGTTGGCCGCGGTAGTATTTGCACTAAAGCAATGGAGACACTATTTGTATGGGGTTAAGTGTGAGGTCTATACGGATCATCGTAGCCTACAGTATGTCTTTACTCAGAAAGATTTGAACTTGAGACAGAGGAGATGGATGGAACTACTGAAGGACTATGACATCACTATTTTGTATCATCCGGGGAAGGCAAATGTTGTGGCGGATGCTTTAAGTAGAAAGGCCGGAAGCATGGGAAGTCTAGCTCATTTGCAAGTTTCTAGACGCCCATTGGCTAGAGAGGTGCAGATTCTGGCTAATGACCTTATGAGGTTAGAGATAAATGAGAAGGGAGGATTGTTAGCTTGTGTAGAGGCAAGATCTTCTTTTCTTGACAAGATCAAGGGAAAACAGTTTGATGATGAGAAACTAGGTCGAATTCGGGATAAAGTGTTACAAGGAGAGGCTAAAGAAGCAACAATCGATGAGGAAGGTGTTTTGAGGATAAAGGGAAGGGTATGTGTACCCCGCATCGATGATTTGATCACCACTATTCTTATAGAGGCTCATAGTTCCGGATATTCTATACATCCTGGTGCAACCAAGATGTATCGTGACCTAAAGCAACACTTCTGGTGGAGTAGAATGAAGCGAGATATTGTTGAGTTTGTTGCCAAATGTCCAAATTGTCAACAAGTAAAGTATGAACACCAGAGGCCCGGAGGAACACTTCAAAGAATGCCCATTACTGAATGGAAGTGGGAGAGAATCGCGATGGACTTCGTGGTCGGACTTCCTAAAACATTGGCTAAGTATGACTCTATCTGGGTGATTGTTGATAGGTTAACTAAGTCCGCTCATTTCATTCCGGTCAAGGTGACCTACAATGTAGAGAAGTTAGCCAAAATCTACATCTCAGAAATTGTTCGATTGCATGGAGTTCCACTCTCCATAATATCAGATAGAGGTACGCAGTTTACTTCTAAATTTTGGAGAACATTGCATGCTGAATTAGGTACTAGATTGGACCTTAGCACTGCATTTCATCCTCAGACCGATGGTCAGTCTGAGCGAACGATTCAAGTGTTAGAGGATATGCTTCGTGCATGTGTGGTAGAATTTGGTGGTCATTGAGATAGCTTTTTACCTTTGGCAGAGTTTTCATACAATAATAGCTATCACTCCAGTATTGATATGGCTCCATTTGAAGCATTGTATGGGAGGAGGTGTAGATCTCCCATTGGTTGGTTTGATGCATTTGAGGTTAGGCCTTGGGGTACTGATCTCTTGAGGGATTCGTTAGATAAGGTGAAATGCATTCAAGGAAAGCTTCTAGCGGCGCAAAGTAGGCAAAAGGAGTATGCAGACCGAAAGGTTAGAGACTTGGAGTTCATGGAGGGTGAACAAGTCTTGTTGAAGGTTTCACCCATGAAAGGGGTGATGCGGTTCGGAAAAAGGGGTAAGTTAAGTCCAAGGATATTGGACCATTTGAAGTGCTTAAGCGAATAGGGGAGGTGGCTTATGAATTAGCCTTGCCCCCAGGGCTGTCCGGAGTGCATCCGGTATTTCATGTGTCCATGTTGAAAAGATACCATGGAGATGGAAACTACATTATCCGTTGGGATTCAGTTTTGCTTGATGAGAATTTGACTTATGAGGAGGAACCCGTTGCTATTTTAGATAGAGAGGTTCGCAAGTTGAGGTCGAGAGAGATTGCATCCATCAAAGTTCAATGGAAGAATCGACCGGTTGAAGAGGCTACTTGGGAGAAGGAGGCAGATATGCAAGAAAAATACCCACATATGTTTACAGATTCAGGTACTTCTTTTCGCCCTTGCTCTTCTTCTTTTGATCGTTCGAGGACGAACGATGGGTAAATTGGTATCTATTGTAACGACCTGTTTAGTCGTTTTGAGCAGCAGATTTTATTTTTGGAAAAACTGGCCGAAACTACGGACACCACGACGGACCGTCGTGGGCACGACGGACCGTCGAGGGTGTCTCGTTCCAGAACACTTAGAATTCTGAAAATTGAGCATTAAAATCGACTCTCTGTAATCTGTGACGGACCTGCAGGACGGGCTGTCATAGCTACGACGTACCGTCGTGAGCTCCCGTTGCAAAACACTTCAACTTTTGAGAATTTGGTACAGGGAACGAGTCTCTGATCGTCATGACGGAAGTGCAGGACGGACCGTCACAGTCCACTTGAGTTCTAAGAGGCTGCGACGACCTGCGTGACGGACCGTCGCAGGCACGACGGGCCGTCACAGGTTGCGCGAATCCCAGGCAGAATCGGATTTCTTTACACGTTTTAAGGGACGTTTTGGACTATTCTTTCCTCAATTATAGATTTCGTGGGTTTATATTAATAACTCAAATTCTTGAGGGATAAAAGAGGTAACTTTGGGTTAATTAGTGGGGTATTATTGCCACCTTTTACACTTAATTATATGTTAATTAGGGTAAAAGATAGAGGGTTTGAATAAAAGAAAATAGAAAGAGAAAGAGAGAGAGAGAGAGTCGAATGAGGAAGAAGAAGAACAAAAGCTTGGGAATTTCTTGCTTGATCACTAGTCTTCGGTGGAGGTAGGTTATGGTTTTTACGATATTCGTAGTGAACTCTTAATAGTGAATGATATGTATTGGTGGTATTGTAAACCTGTCTATATGCTTAATTGTATGCTTGCATGAATATGATTATGTGATTTTGATAAAACAAGCATGATGAAAACCATTGAATCCCCAAATCTTGAAAGAAACTTTAATCTACGTTATTAATGATGATGCCTTGGTATAAAAGAAGGCTTGATGAATTAAAGTAATGGGATTGGTGATGCCTTGGTATAGAGAAGGCTTGATGAACGGTTAGAATGAGGTTAGTGGATCGGAGTGTCACGTTCCGACACATAGTATTAGTGGATCGGAGTGTCACGTTCCGACACATAGTATTAGTGGGACGGTGTCACGAACCGACACGTAGAATTAGGGGATCGGAGTGTCACGTACAGACACATGTAGGGGATCGGAGTGTCACGTTCCGACACATATGGGATCGGAGTGTCACGTACCGACACATATAGGGGATCGGGTGTCACGAACCGACACGTAGAATTAGGGGATCGGAGTGTCACGTACCGACACATAGTGGTAGGGGATCGGAGTGTCACGTACCGACACAAGAGGAAGAAAGATAATGAATCTTGAAAGATGATAAATATACTCAATCTAATAAACTTACTTCCCAAATGAGTATGGTATGGAGGCTTGAGCCCTCATGGATGGAAACTTGATGGTGCTTGTTGATGATTATAGCACTTGTTGTTGCTACATGTTGAGTTTATAGTTGATTTATAATATTACTTGATATATTATCTTCTATTTTGAGTTGGCCGATGATATCTACTCAGTACTTGTGGTTGTACTGACCCCCTACTTTTATGTTTTCTTCTTTGTTATTTGTGTAATGCAGCAAACGTTCCGTCAACTTCAACTCAACAGTAATTCGAGCCAGTCTTCGTCATACCGGATCTCAGGGTGAGCTAATGCTTCTAGCTTGGACTGGATCTTCTTCTTCAAGTCTTGATGCCTTGACTTCCGGCATCGACTAGCTTCTTATGTATTTTTAGCTTCTTAGACATTCTTAGATAGTAATTTGATCATAGATGTTCTTGTGTTGATGACTTCCAGATTTTGGGGATAATAATAATAGTTTTGAATTGTTTTATTAATGAGTTTAAGTCTTCCGCATTTTTTTTTCTGTTGATATATGTTGAAATGTTAAGGGTTAAATTGGTTGGTTCGCTCACATAGGAGGGTAAATGTGGGTGCCAGTCGTGTCCCCGATTTGGGTCGTGACATAAGGTCAAACTCACACTTGACTTCAGTAACCCCTGAGCCGCTACTGCATCAAATTTTCAGGGGAAAGATACTAAAACTGTATTTAGAACAAAACTATCTTAACCAGAAGTAAAACCTGTAAGTTCCCATCATTTAGGTTAGAATCGTTAAAACCACAGCTAACAAGTACAGGACAACATGAACAATGCTATTACTGGAAGTCATTTCAAGCAAAATATGTGTACTTTTATTTACATATTCTGCATTCATACATGGATACATGAATCTACATCTAGATATAGACATAAGTATCTATGCAATTACACATTGCTGGATAATATCTAGTACTTCTTAGTAAGAGGTTCATTTATGCAATAATACTAGAAGTAAAATAGCTCAATCACAACTGGTAAAGAAATGGTAAAGGGATGGGAAAGATATGATACATTGGTCTAACTCAACCTCAAAAGTTAGCTCATTAGGAGAAGATTGTCCAAGTCCATATAAGCAAACCACAACCCATTCCCCAGTAAATGTAAGACTCTAACCCGCTCTAACACCCCTATTCACACTCAATCGATTGGAGCCCGAAGAGGGAGCCCAAAGAGGATGGACCTGGCTCTGATGGCCAGATGCAGACCCCGTATATACTTCTGGATGCTCGAGCACCCATTGACTCCGATGGAAACTTTGTATATGTATATAGAAAGTACTTGAAAATAAGATATTCGAGAGTACCAATAAACATTCAATGGATGCTTTGGGTCTGAAGTTGAATTCTAAAGTCGCTAATGCTCTCCAGGGAGGGTTTGTATTCGGGTAATAATTTGTCTTTTTTGTTAAAAAAAAAAGAAGCAAATTGAAACTTCTTTATAGTTTTTTGGACTCTTCTATTTATATCTTTTCACTGTTAACCTTTTACTTATATTTCTTTGTTGTTTTCCCACTTTCCTATTTAGTGTATTTCATTACTAGCTATAAGCTTTTAGAAGTTTCTTGGCTAGAAACTTTATGTTTTCTTTATAGTTTTTTGGACTATTCTATTTATACCTTTTCACTGCTGACCTTTTACTTATATTTTTTTTTTGTTTTTCCACTTTCCTATTTATTGTATTTCATTTACTAACTATAAGCTTTCTTGGTTAGCAATTTTATGTTAAAGGAATTGAGCACACATGACCACTGTTGACACCATGCAAGGATATGACACGTCTAACATGTCTGTGTTTCATAGAGAAATGCTCCACGGCACAGTTTTCAAGGTAATCACCTAATGTCCCTTACGGACTCCTAGTTCCTCTTCTCCGGTGGCAATCGGCTACCGGAGTTCCACCATAACCTCCTTTTTCTTTTTCTATGTTTTAAAACTTTTGTCACCCATGGACAATCGTATTTATATTAGATCTGGGGCAAAGATTTCGACGTCACTTTGGCCTCATCTCGTAGTGAGCTTTTGTATAAATGTGTAGAGAGTTCTAGGTTTCATTTTAGTAGAAGAATGGTGTTAAGTAAAGAAGCCTTACTCTGGATATCCCGGAGATAAGTGAGACCTCAAACTACAAGGGCAGGGTGTACAAAACATGGAAATGCAGAGATAAGGCAACATACTTGTTTTGCTCTATGAAATTCAACAACTTTGGCCGTTATATTTCGGTTATTACTGTCACAGTTGAATCTAGGAGTGTCACTATAGTCCCATAAAATGCTTTAAATAAGGGTTCATTGAATGTGACGTTAAAATACGAAAGTATCATTATTAAGGTTTTGCACAGTCAGGAAGCTCTAAACATCATAGGGGCAAAGGAAGGCAGGCAATCAGGGAAAAAAAGGCTTTAAGGTGTTACAAAAGTCCAGGTGGTCACAAGGAGAGAACGTGGGGGAACAGACATGGATCCAATGGGAGAAGATCCATCATATCCTGAGGACTCACTTTTGAGAAGGGTTTAGTGGGAAGCTTCCCTAAATGCGATGAAATTCCATCCCGAAATGATGTAAGGATATGGGCTCAGCAAACATGGATAGGGGTACACAATATTCAAGTTTTTGATATGAATGGGATTTAATTCCTATTTGAATTTCAGAATGAAAGAGATGCTAATCACATTTTGAAGGGCAAATGGAGGATGCAGGGGGGAAATCGAACTTGAGTGGTGGTTCCCTCTGGCAGGGACATACGCACTAACTACATTTTTCAGTAGTGTTGGATTAGGTTCCATAGAGGTGATGAAGGAGATTGGGGAAAAGTGCGGATGCTGGTTGGAAATAGAGTTTAAGAACCACTTAAGGTGGGCCAAAATTAGAGTCAACGAATCGTCAAAGAAAATTCCTACATTTGTTGAAGTCGAAGATGGGGAGTGGAGATATAGAATGCTGGTGTGATGTGAAGCGCCAGCTAGGGTTGAGAAATTTGAGGCCACCAACCAGCAGAGATATGAAAAGTCTCCTCTTATTTTTGGAAAAAAGACTAATATTAGAAGTCCGGACAAACAGAAAATAATCAAAGAAAAGGAAAGAGGTTTGGGAGTTGTCCAACAAATATAGATAAACAGAGGGGTCTTTATATGGAGGGTACAATAGAAAAGCACATGACTAAAGGTAGTGGGTCCCCCCAGCTGGTGGACCTTTTATTTTAACTAGAGATGTACCATTTTCTCTGTTAAAAAAGAAATTGGGCCCAAATCTAAATAGGCCCAAGTACCCAAAGATCAAAACAATGCTGGTGGATGAGCCTTTTACAGATAAAATCAATATTCACTTTTGTCACAATGACCAGGAGATAGTTTTCTCCAGTTTTGACTATAGAGATGAGACGAGAGAGGTCGCTACTTCAGAAACCTCTAAGAACATATGCAAATAAAGGATATGGAAAGCGCCATACTTTTAAAATCACCCGAATAAGATTTTCCTCACAAGAGTGCAGATGAAGGGATAATTGAAAAGAAAACAAGGCAGACTTCTCAAAATCAAAATCAAATTATACCATTGAAGGAGCCAACTCCATTTCAGACCGATTCTAGTGCGGGTTTAAAGGGAGTAGAGAATGATGCTAACTCTTGGGCACAAGAAAACATAATTAAGTTGAGCAAGCAATTTGGATCTATGTTTGACGGACTAGATAAAGAATCTGAAAATTTATTCATAAAGTTGGATCAAAGAAGAACCTCTTTAATCAATAACAGAAACAAGCAACTGGTGCCTAAAGAAATAAAAAAACTTAATCTTTGATGTCAACAACAAAGATGAAGGAGCAAGAAGTGAGTTGTGGAAGGAAACAAATAAAACCAAGTGGTGATCAATGAGGACCAAAATAGTCTCATGGAACGTGAGGGGATTAAATGATGTGGAGAAGAGGAAGTTGGTGAAACAACTAGTACACTAATGGGGGAAAAATATTTAGGTTTTGATAGAAACTAAAGTAGAGGGTGATGTTAACAATATTATTATTTGTAGTTTTGATGATTTGACAAATACAGGGACCTTATGAAGGAAACTCGTTCTTGGATCGATATACTTTTTGTTGCCAGTTGGAGAAAGTACAAAAAGTTGGTGCACGGTCTCCAATAGTGGAAGAAGTGGCAGACGCGCTAGAAACCTCAGCCAATGACATTAGTTTAAGGATTGTGACCTTTCTACATAAACAGAAGATCATATATTCACAATCTAGTTTTTGAAACTTGAAAAACAATTCAAGAACTCTTGTAAAGGCTGAGAAATCTGAAGAATAGAAATATTTCGAAGAGCAACTCAAATGCAAGCACTGATAGTGTAGTTGTCTTAGGAGTATTTCTTTTGATCTGAAATTGTAATCTGGTCCTAAAACATATAAAGGATTCAATTGTTTTGGTCAGTGAATCTTAAGTTAGTTAAGTTCAACTAATTTAATTGGAAACCTTTGTGTTACTTAGAAAAGTCTAAGTCGTCAACTGTGTGGTCATTTAGTGGGCAACCTGCGTGTTGCTTAGTGAATCCTAAGTTGTCTAGTGGTGATAGCTTAGTGGGAAAAGTCAAATCTGCTTAGGCTCTCCAAGCAATAGAGTTATTGCTTGGTTGTGAGATTAATAATTTTTCTCACTCTTTTGTAACCGGTTGTACTTTTGCTTGTGTAGACTAGTGGAAACGGTTTGAAATCCTGTGAGAGAGGTCGTGGTTTTACTCCCTATAGCAATGAGGTTTCCATGTAAACTGCTTGTGTTGACATTCTGCATTTATTTACAGTTGTTCATATTTTGAGTGTGTCAAGGGATATGGTCCATTGACTGATATTGGACGCACGTATTCTAATGATTGGTATCAGAGCAGGTGCTCTCTATTTGGTTAACACCAAGAGAGTGGTTCCTGCTTTAGAATGACTGCTCCACTTAATCTAGAAGAAGGCCAATCCTCAACTCGACCACCTCGATTTAATGATCAGTTCTATAGCTGGTGGAAAACTAGAATGCATGACTTTCTTATGGGTGAAGATAGTGAGCTATGGGATATTGGTCTTGGATGGATCTTTCATTCCAACTTCTGAAATAAAGGATGGTGAGATAACTCGAGTTATTCCAAAGACTCGTCAATAATACAGTGAAGCAGTCAAAAAAAAAAAGATTGAGAAGGGCTACAAAGCAAAGAAGTTGCTGGCATGTGCTAAAGGTGCTGAAGAATTCAATCGTATTTCTGCCTGTGAATCAGCAAAGTAGATCTGCGACTGTCTAAGAAATGCTCATGAAGGGACTAAGAAAGTGAAGGAGTCAAAGATAGACATGCTCACTTCTCAATATGAGAATTTCAAAATGAAAGAAGGAGAAACTATTCATGACATATATACCAAACTCTCCTCCATAACAAATGAGTTGCGAAGTCTTGGAGAACCAATCAGTATGAGCAAGCAAGTTAGGAAAGTTCTTCGAATTCTTCCTAAGTCTTGGGAAAACAATGTAGATGCTATCACTGAAGCCAAGGACCTGAAGGTTCTAACCATGAATGCTCTCATTGGAACTCTCAAGACACATGAGATGAACAGAAGTCAGGATTTCTCAAAGAAGGAGGCCAAGAAGAACAAGTCTCTAATGCTAAAATTCACTCTTGAAGAAGGGTCTAGCGAAGATGATGATATGACTTACCTTACCAAGAGATTCAGAAGATCATAATAAAAAATAGAGGTTTCAAGAAGGGAGGGAATCCTTCTCAAGCTGCGAATGCTAGTGATACGTGTCATAAGTGTGGAAAGGCTAGGCATTTTATAAAGCATTGTCCATCACTCAAAGCTGAAAACAAAGACTATCAAATGCCGAGAGGTGAAAAGGACAGACAAAGAGACCTGGTACTTGACAAAAATGACAGAAAGGTTGTAGCTGACTATGTAGTAAAGAACGCTCATGCTGCATGGGGAGACTCCTCAAGTGAATCCGAAGACTCAGAAGGACCTGTAGGTGCATCAATGGTGGTATTCAAGATGACACAAATGTTTTTGATGGAATGTTTTCTCTAATGGCTCAGATAAGGAAGATGATGAACATAAGGTTCTTCCTTACTTTAAGCAAAATTTGAATACTTACTCTATTAAAAGATCGAGAAAGTTATCAATTGTCTTGATTGATTCTGTAATAGAGTTAACTTCTAAAAGGGACTCTATGAATGCTGATTTTGAAAGTTTGAATGAGAACATATAGAAGATGGGTGTGAAAATGTCAGTCATTGAGGAACAAATAGTTGTTATAGAATATGAAAAACTAGAACTCAAAAACCAATTAGACTACATGATTAAGAAATCTGGAAAAAGGAAAGGAGACTCTACCAATTTACAAGTTGAATTGGAAGAGAATTTAAAAATCTCCGAGATTAAACTTGCCTTAGCATTGGAAAGAAATAATCACTTAGAAAGGGACCTGCTCCAACTTAAGGAAGAACTTACTAAGTCTAATAACAAAATTGCTTTCAAATGTAACCAGTCAAAGCAACTACAACAAAAAGGGTCTAGGAAGTTTAAATATCACTCATCCCAACAATTCTCACAGTAAATATGTGTATGTGTTTGACAATTTATTGTGTCTTCACTGTTGTAGAAATAGACATTTGAAAGGGGAATGTGAGGCTTGGAAAGAATCACGAGGAAGGTTCTCGATCTATACTAGTACAGAAAAGGGTACCAAGAAGGGGACCTGGTTCCGTACCCAAACCGTTGATAAAGAAAGACTTAAAATTATCGACTGGGCAAGAAACACTTTGATTGCTCATTTATCTGCCTTCTGGGAACTCAAGTTGAAATGGATTCCTAAGTCTAACAAGTTTTGTCTATTGCAGGTGAGTGAGGGGAGTAGCAGCCAATGTTGGTACATGGATAGCGGCTGCTCAAAGCATATGACTGAAAACACAAAAAACTTCCTCTCACTTAAGGAACTTCAAGGAAGAGGTGTCTCTTTTGGTGACGGAAAGAAGGGGTTATATTAGGTGTTGGTAGAGCTACAAATCTGTTGAAGAATCCATTGAAAATGTTTATCATGTGAGTGGATTAAAATACAACCTTCTCAGCGTATCTCAGATTTGGGATAAGGGAAATGAAGTCAAGTTTACTTTTGAGAGTTTACCGTAACCAATCTAACTATGAAGAAGGTGGTTCTTAATTCTCAAATATGTAAAATTATGTATGTCGCAAACCTAGAAACAACTCACGAAGACGATCTGACATGCCTGAGTGCTTAGAGTGACAATGCAGATTTATGGCATCGAAGGCTAGGCCATGTAAGCTCGTCTTTGCTAAATAAGCTAATTTCTAGGGACCTGGTCCGCGGTCTGCCAAAATTGAAGTTCAGTGAGAATAAAGTGTGTAAAGCATGTGTCAAAGTCAAGCAAACTAGATCATCCTTCAAGTCAATGAAGCAAGTGAGCTCTTCAAGAACTTTGGAACTGTTACACATGGATCTGTGTGGACCTCTAAAATTTTTTAAGAAGAAGCAGAAAGAAGTACATTCTAGTTATTGTTGATGATTACTCAAGGTTCACTTGGACGAGATTTCTAAAATCAAAAGTTGAGACACACGATGTGCTGATTGTATTTTTTCAAAATGATTCAAACATAATTGGATAAATTGATAGATGGGATCAGGTTCAATCATGGAACTGAGTTCGAAAATACAAAATTGATGAGTTCTGCTTAGAAAATGGCATAAGTCACAACTTCTCAGCTCCAAGAACACCTCAGCAAAACGAGGTGGTAGAGAGAAAGTTTAGAACATTGGTGAACATTGCTAGAACCATGCTCACTGAGTCCAATCTCCCTCAGAATTTCTGGGCTGAAGCAGTTAACACAACATGCTATGTTACTAACAGTGCTTGATATAGTCGCTATTGAACAAAACCCCCTATGAATTACTTAACAACAAGAAACCTAAGTTGAGTTATCTAAGGGATTTTGGATGCAAGTGTTTTATTTTGAATAATGGAAAGGATGATCTTGGAAAGTTTTATCCTCGGAGTGATGAAGGGATTTTTGTGGGGTACTCATCATCAAGCAAGGCCTACAGAATATTCAACAAAAGAACTCAACGCATTGAAGAAAGTGTTCATGTGGTATTCGATGAAGATGGTGATCTGAAAAGTTGGAATTGAAAGATGAAGATGATTTGAATGAACTGTTTGAAGCTCAGAAAAGTGAAGGTAGTAGGGATGAAGCGCTTGAAAATTTGGAGACTAATGATGCTGATCCAAACTCATCTGAGAAAACTAAGGAAAATAACCAGTCTGAAGAAGGACTTGGTCCCATACAGAATATAAATCAAGCAGAAACACATTCTCAAGAAAATGATGATCTGAGGATGAAAAAGGTCATACAGATCAACTTCAACCTTTAGTGTCACAATCGGCTTGGAATCACAATTCATCTCATCCACTTAACAATCTTATTTCACCATTGAATTCTGGAACGCAAACTAGATCAAAATAAGAAGATTGCCTTTTCAGCTTTCATCTCAACCATTGAGCCTAAGAATGGGAAAGAGGCTTTGAGTGATGCAGACTGGGTCAACTCAATGCAAGATGAATCACATCAGTTTGAGAGAAGCAATGTATGGTACCTGGTCCCAAGACCTGCTGACAGAACCATCATAGGGACCTGATGGGTGTTCAGAAACAAGCTTGATGAGAGTGGTGTAATCACAATGAACAAGTACAGATTGGTTGTCCAAGGCTATAATCAGGAAGAAGTCATAGATTATGACGAGACATTTTCCCCTGTTGCTCGAATGGAGGCCATTAGATATTCTTATAGTCTTGGCTGCATTTATGGGATTTGAGTTCTACCAAATAGATGTCAAAAGTGCTTTCTTGAACGGAGATTTGAAGGAATAAGTATACGTTAAACAACCACCTGGGTTTGAAGATGTCGATGATCAAATCATGTGTTCAAATTAAACAAGGCTCTATATGGTCTGAAACAAGCTCCCAGAGCTTGGTATGAGAGATTGTCCAAAGTCCTGCTAAAGAATGGGTTCAAAAGAGGGAAAATTGACAACACCTTGTTTCTAATAAAAGGAACAAGAACTGCTCATTATACAAGTGTACGTGGATGATATCATCTTTGGAGCTACATCTGAACATTTCTGTTAAGAATTTGCTACTCTAATTGGAAATGAGTTCGAGATGAGCATGATGGAAGAACTAACATTCTGCTTGGGGCTGCAAATTAAACAATCACCACATTAAACCTCAACCATTCAAGAAAAGTATACAAAGGAGTTGTTTAAGAAATTCAACATGATGGATTCTAAACCTATAGACACTCATATGGAAACTTATTCCAAACTAGGAGTAGATAAAGCTGATTCTCTTGTGAATCTAACCATGTATAGAGGTAATGTTGACTCCTTGTTATACTTACCTGCTAGCAGACACGACATTGTGTTCAATACTGGAATGTTTGCTAAATTTCAAGCATGTCCCAGAGATTCACATTGTCATGACCATAATTTAGACCCCAAATGAGACCGGCGTCGTTGGCCTCTAAGAGGTCGCAGAAAAGCCTACATACGTCATCGTTACTTCATCTAGGTTAATTTTAGCAGAAAATTTGAACTTTTTGTTACTTAACATTCTTACTATTCATTTCTAATATAATCATAATTTGTTCACCATAAACCATTTAACATTAAGATCATCAAATGAAAGAAATAGTTAAATATAACAATCACTGAATATTTGCAAAAATGGCACCAATACAAATCCTTAAATAATACGGGAAAGAAATGCTAGTGGAAACTACTCTACTAACTCAATCCTAAGACTAAGCTATAATATAAATGGGCAAGCATCCTCGAAAGCATGAGGGCCTACCAAGTCCGGATGAATGCTCGACGTTCGGATAGCTTCAATGTCAACCTGTGCCTACACCTAAAATTGTAGAGTTGTATAGGGTTAGCACACACTTGTACTAAGTATGGGTATATGCAAGCACACACCACATACATGCATGAGCAAGCATATCTCTTTCCTAACAACATTATTATGGGAAGTCAAATCATTGGACTTGCCAAATTTGGATTAGGAAAGTTAATGAACTTTCCAAATTTGGATTAGGAAAGTCAGTGAGCTTTACAAATCTGGATTAGGAAGGTCATGCCATGAGAGTAACATTCATCATCATACTTATCATATTGCAAACAACACATAACACATATCACATAGCATATAACACATAACATCTTTTATAACATTCATTCATATGCCATGAGACGTTGGAATCATGGACTTGACATTAAGACTTTCCAAAATGAAGGCTCAACATATGGGACATCAACTAGGGAGTCTTCATTAGAAAACACAGAGTCTGCTTCATTCATTCATACGTACTTATTTCATTCATTCATAAGCTAGTGTAAACACCAGCTATACCTCGGATGTAGTTTAATTCTCTCATCGGTTTTCTATGCAATGATCAAGAATAACCTAGTATCAGTATCACCTCTTGATTATTGTATTCTAATACCTTTGGTATCATTCATTTCATTGTGTACATCGTTGAGGCTGGACTCATTCATTTATTGGGAACTTTAACTTTAACCGACATAGATCATGTGATCATCATGAAATCCAGTGTCTACCCCACACCAAAAAGAGGTGGAATCACCAGCCAAAGTGACCCAAAACATGCTAGCGTACATGAGAATTGAACCCCGCTAGATGTCTATGTTGGAAGTATAGGTTTGAAGACTAGGAGATATAAAGAGACTCATACCAGCATGCCGAATAGTCTTATCTCATGAGAGTTACGTGAACCTCCGCTCCTCCAGAAAGAAGGTATCACCGCTCATATCTAGTCTATTAGTGCTCATTATAAAGTTCCATTACATTCAACTCATACATCATGGAAGCTGGCTTCTAGTATAAGGACATCACAGCTGAATAGATCATTTCTCATCTCATCATTAGTATTAATTGTGTTAATCTCTATACTTTCATTAGAGTGTTCATAGAGACTGGTCTATTCATTAACTTTATACTCTCATAGGTGAGTACGTTTTGGTAACATATACTTAGGCTCATTTTGAGATTGCTCTCACTTTTACATTAGCCTTATATCATGTTGTCACCACATTCATTAACATTAGCACATTTTCTCTTCATAATTACTCACCATGTTTTTTGGTGAATGTTTATTTCATCATATGCCAATGTACTTGGCCATTTAGTGTTTTCACACTATTACTTAACCCTTCTTGGGTTTCATCATTTCATTGTTCATTTCATCATTTCATTGTTAATTTCATCATATGCCAATGTACTTGGCCATTTAGTGTGTTTTACACTCATACTTAACCTTCTAGGGTTACTTCGTTTCATTACATACATCTTAGGTTCACTTATTTTCAAACGTATGCTAGACTTATGGGTCTATACATACAAGCCATGAGTCTTCATTCATAGTTCGTTAAGTGACTCATATCTTCCTAAGATTATGTAGTACAAGACTTATGTATCTTGTGTGTATGACAAGATATCAATTTCAATCTAAGTAGGTGGCATTATTCTTGAACATTTAATTCACATATGACTTATGTATCAATACGAAAATTTGGGCAAAGGAACCCAAGTTTGAACCCCTTGGACAATACTTACATTTTTCCTTGACTTTATTTTTAGTCTTCATGACATTGGGACTCTAGATCGATCCCCAACATCAACATTCTCTCTTTATTTTTTCCCCTCGAATTCTCCTCTTATTTGGAACGAAGGATTGTGGGATCGAACCCCCACAACCTCTTTTATTTTTTTCATTTAATTCTTCTTGTCCAATTTGCATGGACCATGAGGTTGTGGGATCGAACCCCAACAACCTCTCTTTAATTATGCTTTATTTCTCTAGGGGCTTTGAGGTTGTGGGTTAAAACCCCATAGCCTCCTTATTTTATTTTTAGTAAAAAGTTGACTTGGCTATGCATTGGCAGTGAGGCTGTGGGATCGAGCCCCCACAACCTCACTTTATTTTCTTATTTATTTCTCCCTTTCTCCTTTCCAGTCTTGAGGTCGTGGGTTCGATTTCCATGCCTCACACTTCCTTTCTTTATTTTTCTTTCCCTTCATTCGCTGCCTGGAGGTCGTGGGTTCGATTCCCACGCCTCCCATTTTATTTATTTAAATTTTTTCTCTGTCCTTTCTCAGCCATACACCCATTTGAATCCCCCTGACCCCTTTTCCTTTCTTGCGAATTCAAGGTGTCACACGGGTGAGGTCACAGGTTTGAATCCTGGTGGCCTCATCCCTTATAAAACCAATTAAATTTTCAGATTACTCCTCTATACTTTAGCCTAAACGAAACTAGTTGTTTTTACTGGAAAATTAGTCAGTTTCTTAACTTATTTTCACCAATATTTCCACTTGAAAACTTAGGAAAAGTCATGGATCATTTAACACCTTTCTGGGGTGTATTTCATGGATTCGTTTAAAACTTTCTAAGGTGTAGATTCATTGTGTTTTAGCTGCAACTTTCCACTGAAAATCAGTCACATACACCTCATATTAACTTCACGAATTACACATTTTATGCACGCCAATTTCAGCCATCAAACTAACCATTTTAAGACTTCAAAATGGATAACAACAACAACAAACATTTACATGTTGCACCACATCATTTTCGGTTGACATAGTTGAACATTCTTGCCATTTCCAAACACAAAATCACAAAGAATATCATATTTCACACTTGGCTACCAGCAACTATACCAACAACATGATTTCTAACCTAATTTAGATTGAAATAGAAAGGAGACTAGGGACAAGGAGTTCAACATTCAAGGGGACAACCCTAGTTTCATACGTTTGAATTTTGTAGAAAGAAATTTCTCTTGGAAAAGGATTCCAAGAGAGAAAACCCATACCTTGTTGTAGATTTCCACAACTTCAAAGTGCTGCCCAAACCCTCCCCTTAACCTTCAACACAATCCCATCGAGAAGATGATATAAAGTTTTCGTTTCTTAAGTTAGCTTGCTTGCTTGTATATTTTTTTTTGAGTTCTCTGAGTGTAGAGAACTTTGATTGCTTTCTAATGTTTTTATATTCTGTTTTTGCAGCCAGGAAAAACAGAATGAACGAGAGAGATAGAGAGATTTTAGGCATGAGAGAGAGAGAGAGAGTGTGTGTGTGAGATAGTGTCTCTTAAAACTAGGATAGTTGACAAGACTTAGTCAATTTAAAAAAAAAACATCAATTGTTAAATAAATAATAATTAACAAAATCTGATTTTTTTACTTTTCTTAACTCATCCATTAATTATAAATTTATTAAATTAATTCACCAATTAAAAAAAATTACATTAAATTACTGCTCCTATCTAGGTTCGAATCGGGGTGGAGCAAGACTTCATCTCAAATGCTCAATTTTTGCCCTCTATCCCCAAATTGTCCCTCTATTTTATTTATTAATTAATTAACTACATATCTAGGATAATTACGATACTACCTTTATCAAGAAAAAAGACCATTTTACCCCTTGACCCTTCAAACCTAAGATTTTTTATTTTTAAGTCCGGCAAAGACTCCTTCGAGTAAATCTTCGTATTCGAGAGCCTTATTGGTTGTAACCAACCTTTCCAAGCTCAACTAACTCCCCAAGTTAGTTGGCTTGGTTGTAGTAAGGGTTCCGAGATCTGGTTCTACGCGCATCAATCCATGTGAACCCTGGTCTAATCGTAGGCATTCTTGACACATTAAGCATTTCTTATCTTATTCATTTTTAGGATTTTTACACACATCTAAAAGCTGCCAAAACGGATACTAAGATACTTGAAGAAAATAGGGGACCTGATCCTATTCTACCCAGTTGGTGATTCCTTTAATCTAGTTGGGTTTGCTGATGCTGACTTTGCAGGCTATTAAGTAGACAGGAAGAGTACTTCAGGCATGGAACATTCTCTTGGATCCTCTCTTATCTCTTGGGAACTAAGAAACAAAATTTAGTGGCTCTTTCAATAGCTGAAGCTGAATATGTAGTTGTTGCTTCTTGTTGTGCTCAACTTTTGTGGATCAAGAAAGTTAGAAGATTTTGGATTTTGTATATACACAATTCCTCTTTATGTGTGATAACACTAGTGCTGTTAGTATGGGGAAGAATCCACTTCAACATAAGAGAACAAAATATATTAATGTGAGACATCATTTCTTGAGAGATAATGTTTAAAAGGGAAATATTGTCTTGAAGTATTGCAGAATTGAGGATCAAATTGCAGACATCTTCACCAAAGCTCTCAACGAAGATCAATTTGAGAGTAACAAGCTGAAGTTGGGAATGATGAACCCAAATTGATTTGACTTCACTCAAAAGCACCAAATTTCCTTGATTGTTATGATTTCCAGTGCAGGTATCCTCTTTACTAGTAATAAACTGTCTGAGTAAGTTCAATTTTGTACCTATTGCATGTATACATTCATGAAAATTACAGAAGCAAAGTATGGCCAGAACCATTTAGAAATGGGATGTCACTTGCTGGCGTGATCACTAAACTGAATGCCCACAGAAGAGACTTACAACCTACTTGGTAGTAGTTCTTGGAAAAATTGGGTACGCTGAACCCTAGTCCAACTCGGTGTTATGCTACTCCCATGGATTTATATAGTTAACTGATTATGTCTGGATTTTTTTGTAAATACAGGATAACTCAAAACTGAGCATGCGAAATGAGAATGAAACATTTAATATGATAATGATGCATTAAAACCTTAGGCATGTATAACTGAATAACTAAAATATCTGACCTAGCATGTGTAATTCAAAAACTAAAGAAATACATAGCTAGGGTTCTGAAATTCATGCAATAATCTGAGTAATAATATGGTAATCTGATTTGGAACATATAACTAACTGATTGATGAAGTTTTATTGAAGTTCTAGAAACCCTAGGTCTAATCATAATATAAGAATCAAGAATCCAACTAAAAACTAGGGACCCAATGGGTGAAAGGAACCCACTAGTGAAATCCCCACATACCTAGTGATGAAATTCACGAACAAATATTCAGATTTTAGGGTTGGAACTGCTAGAACCTTGATGCGTTCTTGAACCAGTATACTTGACCTTTTTCTCCTTTTTTATTTCTAATTTTCTAAGTTTTAATTTGATGATTTGACTTAGGGTAAGTTTTAGATATGTTTCTAGGCTTAAATTGACTAAAATCTGATGATTTAGGGTAAAAATGACGTATCTTGGGGTTTAAACAAAGTGGAAAAAGACCAAAAGACCCCTGAGTAAGTTGCTGCAGGACCAAATGACGATCTGGACAGACGGTCCGTCGTTGCATCGACGGTCCGTCGTTGCATCGACGGTCCGTTGTTTGGTCCGTAGGTTGGGCCTGTTCGATAGGCCTTTACTAAAACGGGCATAACTTTTTACTCAGAGGTCAAATTTTAGCAAGGTTAGTGGATATGGAAAGCTAATTCAATTATCATTCTATGCATAGGTGATGGGGGCACCTAATTCATTTTGATCTAAGAGTTATGACCATTTGAAGTTGGCCCAACTATATTTTCCCCTTATTGTATGCTATTTTCACCTAAGGTCCGTTGGTTAATCTACGAACCATGTTGGTCATCCGTGGCTCTTGTCAGAGAGTGGGTAAATGAGGTGTCGAACGACCATCACGGACTACGGACCGTATTCTGACCTACGAACCCGTAGATCATGACTTAACCAAATTTTCCTTGGCTGAGATTTTAGGGGTTTCTGACCCCATTGACGGATATGCAGGACGGACCGTGGGTTAGTCTATGGTCCGTCGATGGCCCCGTTTGTTACACTTGCAGATTTTTCTCAAAAGCTATTTATTGGTATTTTTTGGATACCTGGTGTTACACATTACCATAACCTTCACACGTTCCCCCTAACACTCACACCCCAAGGACATTCACATCTTTACCTTGACATCACTCCCCAAATATCTTCATGATTCCCCCTGAAACTCACACACCCAACCATTTGATTCCCTCTGACACTTACACACCCTAAGCATCTCCATAATTCCCCTTTTTGACATCATAAAAATAGATACAGTAAACCAACAATACCAATAACACAGGCAGGTAAGATCATAGCCTTGTGTCAATCAAACATAAAAAAAACATTAGACAATAGATATTAAACAGAACAAAATAGGAATCAAATTTATTGCAAAAAAAATTGTTGTCAATACATTAAATTTAAACTGAGTTCAGAGAACTTTGCAAATGTGACACACAAAAAACAAAGAGGGGGAGGCCGCATGAGGAACTATGAGGAGGGAGGCTGATAGGAAAGGACTGAACGATGAGGGTAAGTCTAGCATTTGCATCATCATTGTCCTTAATTGTTTTTTCTTGCAATGTAGCAATCTTGGTCTTCAATTCTACATTTTCTCTACGAAGTTCTTGTACTATAGAGGTACCAGGTCCCTCTGTTTGCGCCTTGAGCAGTTCAACTTTAAGAATAGCAATCTCAGCATCTTTGCTTCTCACTCATGGTCATTTCTACAATTCATGCTTCAGCTTATCCTGCTCGGCAATTAACTGAGACACCATACTCTTAGGATTTGCCTTTCCTTCGATGCATTCACATTCAACTGGAGTAGTCTCAGTAATGATTTCTTGAGATTCCCTACCTTTCCAACACCAAGCGTAATGCTTAGATTCTTGAACACTTTTGTCAATAAGTATCTGTGTCCTATTCCATGCTTGCCCTTTCTCTCAATCACTATCTTGTACATGTGTTCAAGCATAAGTGCTGGAAGATCTAGTGGTTCGAACTTGCACAAGGATTCCATGATGAAAAAATCAGTTGAAGTGGCAGAAGTCATCTTCTGTGTTCGAGGAAGAAGAACCTTGCTAACAAAACCAGCTGATACTCACCCTTCATTAATTTCTTGTGTAGCCCAGCATGTCGAGTTGTAGGAATCTTGGAACATTCCTAGACAAATTCAACAGATCAGGTCTTCCCAATCACAGACCTTATCCCTTCTCTAGGTACCCCCAAAATGATTCCAAGCAGATCCTCATCAAGATAGACACTCACATCCCCTACTTGGTGTTTATACTGCCATCTTCCCTTAACTCAATGTTGTAATAAAACTCACGAACCTCTTCCTCGTGAAAAACTAGAGACTTAATATCAATCAGATGCATGCATGTTGAATATGTACAATGTTATGCAGAGTGTCCATGCCAGGCCTTCTAATGATGTTCATATCAAAAACTCTACCTCCCAAGACACTTTGTACACACAGATTGTCAACAATTGTTTGCTTGTTGATATTTTCCTCATCCACATTTACCTGTGAACCGGTCCCTGGGCGGCCATTTCAGGTACGATTTTAGAAATTTATCTCTTTGTTTTTCCTTTACCCTTAGTTTCATCAGCTTTCTTGCTTACCGAAGATTTAAGTACACCTTTTGTTTTCTTTCTATCACTTTTCTTCTTTGATCTTTGTTTCACATCATCAAATACTTCTTTATCAGGCCCCTCTTCAGATTCTACACCAGATACCTCCACCACATCAGAAAGTGGTATTTGAGTCGAGACACTTTAAAAGTTCTTTTTATTCTATTATCAGCAGTGGAGGCTACATTTGCTTTCATCACATTATCCATCATCTTTTTGGAGTCAGTCCTAGTAAAACGTCTACTTTTGGAGTCAACTTCAATAACCTTTTCCTTTCCCTTTTCTAAAGTAATAACTTCTCTACTTTTCAGTAGCCATTGAATAGGGTGATTATCGTCCTCAATGTCTATAGAGTCGGAAGAAGAGTATCTACCAAAGTCTGGTGTTTTATCAAACACATGTTGGGTTTCTCTTAAATCATCATCCATAAAATTTCCATGTCCTTCAAGTAGGGCTTCTTCCCTCATCTTATTTAAACTCTCTATAACCAAACTTTCATTTGTGGCCAAGATGTTGGACTCAGACGTTCTGTTTTCTGGGAGATCGCCCTCAAATAGATGATTTGATAGCAGATCCACAAGGGGACCAGGTTGAGGGGACAGAACTAGGTTATTTAGATCAAGATGAGAGAATCGATTTTGGACAAACTCTAGAGAAATGTTGACTGAAGGAGGAGTCAACATTTTAGACAGAGATATGGAGGATGAAGGTGTGTAAAAGAACACTGGATCAATTTCGTTTAAAGATGCAAGCATATTCTTCGAGGATGATAAAGGTTCAGACATTTTGGAGAAAGAAAAAATTTTAATGTTTAGTAAGAAGAAGGAGATGAGTGGATGGAAGTTAGGGTTTTCTTAGAGAAGACTTAAGATATAAGTGTGAAGAAGATGAGAGAGGAAAAGTTGTATAAAAAGGGATGAAGAGGTGTCAGGTCCCTTAGATTAGACGTGTCAGTTGGATTTAAGCTATAGGACGACGGTCAAATGACCCATGATTGAGACATGGCCATTTCAACAGTTCTTTTTAAACCAGTGTAAAAGCAATGTAAAGAGAGATAACCTTTAGAAGGACCAGGTCCTTATCTGGCAGGGTATATTGGGTCCTCTCGATGGGGCGTATACATAAGACTCCACATTTAGCTCATGTGATTTTATTATCGGTTATTAGTAGCTCCCACAATCCAGTCAGACTCTCTTGCATTGACCATTTATTAGTATACTCAATATCCAGTTCCAGCATGTTATAAATTGGTCATTGCATTCAGTTAGCTCATAATTCTCTATATCATGTTCAGATTATTATACTTGCTTTTTTTCTTGTTCAGTTATGTTTTATTTCAGTTTTACTCTATCCTACATGCTCATTACCTTTCAAGTACTGACGCATACGTGCGTTAAATCTTCTCGTGATGTAGGTTCAGATTCTCAGCATCTAGATCACGCATCCCGATATCCTGTTTAGCAGATTCACTAGTGAGTCCTCATTCTCCGAGGACAACACTCATGAGTTTCATTTCAGTCTTTAGTCATTTAGTTTAAGTTTTTCTAGATTTAGTGGGGCTTGTCCCATTATTTCTAGTCCAGTTTAGTGGCTATTTTCAGACATAGTTACTTTCATCTTAGTATTGAGTTAATATTTCCTTTGTATTGAAATCATTATTTTCAAATATCTCAGTCATAAAATATGAGTATTCCCCATCTCTGATGAGTTTAAATTATGATTTAGCTTCCGCAATTTTTTATATTCTTTAGTATGTTCATGATCATGCCATTAGGATTAGTTTGGGATCACTTGTAGTCCTAGTTTCCGTGTCCGCATTTCGGGGGTAGCTTAAGGTGCGAGTGGTATCATGAAGGGCAAGAGGAATGCACATTTTTAATAGGGGTAAGAAAATTTTAAGGACATTCGTGTATTGTCTATCATTATTAAAAAGGGGAAAATTGTTATTTTTAGATTTGATGATTTGACAAACACAAGAAACCTTATAAAGGAACTTGGTTCTTGGGTCAATATACTTTTTGCTGCAAGCTGGAGAAAGTACAAAAAGTTGGTGCACAGTCTCCAACAGTGGCAAAAGTGGCAGACGCGCCAGAAACCTCAGCCACTGGCATTGCTTTAAGAATTATAACCTTTCTACATAAACACAAGATCCTATATTCATAATCTAGTTTTACAACTTGAAAAGCATCTCAAGAACTCTTGTAAATGCTGAGAAATCTGAAGAAAAGAAATATTTTAGAGAACAACTCAAATGAAAGTACTGATAATGTAGTTGTCTTAAGAGTATTTCTTTTGATCTGAAATTGTAATCTAGTCCTAAAACATATAAATGATTCAGTTTGTTTTGGTCTGTGAATCCTAAGTTATTTAAGCTCAACTAATTTAGTGCACAACCTTTGTGTTGCTTAGAAAAGTCTAAATCATCCGTTGTGTGTTGATTTAGTGGGCAACCTGCGTGTTGATTAGTGAATGCTAAGTTGTCTAGTGGCGATAGATTAGTGGGCAGAGTCAAATCTGGTTAGGCTCTTTAAGCAATAGAGTTATTGCTTGGTTGTAAGATTAATAACTTTTTCTCATTTTTTTGTAACGAGTTGTACTTTTGCTTGTGAAGACGAGTGGAAACGGTTTGAAATACTGTGAGACAGATCGTGGTTTTACTCCCTTGAGCAAGGAGATTTCCACGTAAATTGCTTGTGTTGATATTCTGCCTTTATTTACAGTTGTTCATATTTTGAGTGTGTCAAGGGACATGGTCCATTGACTGATAGTGGACGCACGTATTCTAACAAATATTCTTAAGGACTTATGTGCTAATAGCTTGGTAAAGAAGAACATATGGATCAAGGGGTTCAGGGGATGGATCTTGATTATGTGGGATAAAAGATATTGGAAGGGGGAATTAATGAGTGCTGCTAGTCAAGTGATCACTTGTAAGTTCATACGAATTAACCAGGAGCTAACCTGGCACCTGCGTGTAGTTTATGCTGATCGTAATACATTAGTGAAAATGGAGTTGTGGAATGAACTTGAAGTGAACAGAAACATTTTTGAGGGGCCTTGGGTGGTGTGTGAGGATTTCAATGTTACTAGGTTTGTCTCAAAGAGAACAATCTGCCATAGTATCTCCAAAGTGTTGGATGAATTTTCAAAGTGCATTAGTTACTTTGAGTTGTGGGTCCTTCTTTATTTGGAGGATCTTTTACATGGAGAGGGGGGGGGGGAATTACAAAAGAGCTTCAAGGATTGACAAATTTTTATCGACAAACTAGGAGGATTCTTTCCTCCAGGTCAGGCAGACTCTTCTTCCAAGTATAGGTTCTTATCATAATCCTATTCTACTCACATGTGGAGACTAGAGTTCACACAAGACATACTTTAAATTTGAAAATTGATGGCTAGAAGTTGAGGGCTGGCTATAAAGACAAAGTAAAAGACTGGTGGAATTCTTTTCCTAACACTGGCAGACCTACTTACATATTAGCCAACAAACTAAAGCTTTTAAAAATGGATGTGATCTGATGGAGCAAAAACAATAGGGGCAATTGGAAGCAAAGGAAAGAAAATATCATGTAACAGTTGAGTTCATGATAAGTCATTTAGGAAGAAAGAGTTCTAACAGATGATGAAATAGTACAGAATTCAAAAGATTGACCTTGCCAAGGAGTTTGATGAGGAATCTAAGAAGGAAGAAATAGCTTAGCGACAGAAATCTAGAGTACAATGGTTGAAGAGTAGAGACAAAAATACTAAGTTCTTCCACAGGTTGGCTAATTCTCACAAAAGATATAATTCCATTGATTCTTTAGAAGTTGAAGGTCAAACTATCTTTGATCCCAAAGATATAAAAAATACAATACAAATTTACTATCAAGGTTTGTATAAAGAAGCAGAAGAATGCTCATCTTCCAAGATACAACAATTATTTCCTTTGAAGATCAAGAATGATTACAAAGAAATTTTAAAAAGGAGGAAGTATGGGACAACATCAAATCACGTGCAACTGATATTGCACCTGACCTTGATGGTTTCAATATGAACTTTATTCAAACCTTATGGGAGGTTATTAAGGGTGACATTATGGGGACAATGCAATAATTTCATGATCATCAATGCTTTGAAAGAAGTTTGAACGCCATATATGTAGCCCTTATACCAAAAAAGACGGGAGCAGTGGAACTAAGGTATTTAAGACCTGTTAGCTTGATTTCTGGGATTTACAAGATAATGTTAAAGTGCTAACTGAGAGATTGAAGGAAGTTATGTATAACCTAGTGAATAAGCATCAGATGACCTTTGTTAAAGGGAGACCAATATATGGATGTTGCGTTAATAGCAAATGAATGTGTAGACACAAGGATCAGGGGAAAGGTAGTTGACTTAATGTGTAAACTAGAAATTGAAAAGGTGAATGACAATGTGAATTGGGACTACTTGCTAAGTGTTCTAAAACAAATGGGGTGTAGGGATAGGTGGTTTAAGTGGATCAGTTTTTGTATTAAAACCGTTAGGTTCTCCATATTAGTAAGTGGAGAACCTGTTGGTTTTTTTCCTTCGAAAAGGGGATTCAGACAAGTGGACCCTTTATCCCCTTTCATATTTATTTTGGATATGGAAGGGTTCACTAGAAAGATGAGAATAACAATTCACAACAATTTTCTCAAGGGTTTTAGAATAGTGGAGGGTGGTTTGGAGATATGCCATCTGTTATATGTAGATGATACCATAATTTTCTGTGAAGCTACAGTGGAATAAGTTACCTATGTTAGAGTCATATTGGTGGAATTTGAAGTGTTTTTTGGCCTAAAGATGAATTGGAGGAAAAGTAGTATCTTCCCTATCAAAGAGGTAACGTACGTTCAATTATTGGCTAGTGTATTGGGGTGTGAAATGGGAATGTTGCCTACTGTGTATTTGGGTATGCCACTAGGTAGGAAATACGAAGAAGTAGAGATATGGGACAACATTTTAGAAAGGTATGAAAAGAGACTAGCACGGTAGAAAGCGCAATATTTGTAGTTTAGGGGGAAGAACACTAATAAACTCAGTGTTGGACTCGATACCTATATATGTGATGTCTTTGTTTCCTATTCCTGCCAGTGTAGTGTGCAAGCTAGATACACTAAAAAGATTTTTTTTGTGGAAAGGTAACAAAGAGAGGGGAAGATATAATCTGGTTGAATGGGAGGTCAAGAAAAGAACAATGAGGATTAGGAATAAAGAATATGAAAATCAAAAGTTTGGACTGAACAATCCTTGGTTCTCAGATGAAGTGAATTTCACTTATGGGATGAGTGTATTGAGGGCTATCGGAGTTCTATGGTTAAAGCTCCAGGAGGACTCTAAATTCAAAGTTGGAAATGGTAATAATGTTAGTTTTTGGAAGGATTATTGGATAGGAGAAATACCAGTACAGGATAAACTTTTAGATCTCATGTTACTACCTAGCAACCGTGAAATTGTTGTGTTTGATTGTTGGTCCCCCAGGGTTGGAATCTAAACTTCAGAATGCACTTAAATGATTGGAAGGTAGAAAGAGTAGTTGACCTGCTAAACGAAGTGGATACTTTTTATGGGACAATAATGGAGCCTGATAGACTTAGATGGAGACAGAGTTCAGAAGGAAGTTTAATCGTAAATAAGTTCTACAAGAGGAGGATAACATTATGCAGGAGGAAGAGCTAAAGATATGGAGAAATGTCTGGAAGAACATAGCCCTTTTGAAAGTGAAATGTTTCACATGGCTAGTGGTAAGAAAGGCATGTCTTACTTAAGAAGTGTTTCAAAAGAAGGGAAGAGTTGTGGTGACTAGATGTTTTTTTGTGAAATGAGACTAGGGAGACAAACAATCACTTGTTCGTAAATTCACTGCCCAATTGTGGAACATGTTTTTCAGTCTCACAGAGATGATGTGGTCAATGCCTAAACATACAACCGATCTAATGAGTTGTTGGATGAAAAAAAGGGGAAGTAAAAGTCTAAAAAAATGGTGGAGGATAATTCCATGTTGCATATGGTGGTCAGATTGGAGGGATGGAAATGAAAGGTGTTTTGAAGACAAAATAAGATCTATACAGGATGTGAAATAGGAAGACTTTATATTTTTGGTGTAAACAGAACTGCATAAAGGAAAAAGAGGATTTCGTAGAATTTCTATGAGCTTCCAAATCTATAGTCTATTTTCTTTGTAACTTGTTTATGATGGTGGCCGACATTCCCAATGCTGAAGAATACAACATTACTAATCTTCAAAAAATATATATGACACGTCTAACTCAAATCTCAAAGCTCATTCATGAGGGGAGGATTAATCAAGTCCATATGAGCAAGCCACCAATCTATTCCACAACCAATGTGAAACTCTAAATCACTATTACAGGGACAAAGAACAAACACAATTATAAAACAATCAAAGTTAAATTTCATCAGTAGAACCTCCAAAGTCCAAACCACCGAGATAGCGTATACACAAAGGTACCAATGACATACAGAAACAATCTTAAATCATTTCTACATGATTGATCAATGAACAACCACATACATTTTCATTGTATAAGTTAGAAATTGAGCGCTAAAAAGACTTACTAAGCCCTACTGCAGGTAAAGAAAATTACTGGCATAACTCATCTCACCATCAAACCTATAATTCAATTTCATGAAAATAATTACTTGTTACTCCAAAATCCCATGATCTGATCTACCCTGTTGACATTACAGTGCAGTAAACCAGAAAATTAAATAAATATAATTTTTTTTCAAAATTATTTATTTGTGTTTGTGTGAGGTAGCAAGTACGTGATAAAAGATACTGGTATCATTCAATAAAAGTAGAAATAATTGAAACAAGTTATGCAGAAAGCATTAGGAAACAAGGACTTTGAGGAACCTGATTTTCGTCGGTATTTCTTGCGCAATGCTACAAATTTTCACGGGTCTTAGCGAACCATAAATGATATACCAATTGGTTACCACAATAACTAGTTTTGAAGTTCTAATTGAATATATACTTACACAAAAGTTTTTCAGTTGGATACCAATTGGATACACCATTAACTAGTTTTAGCTTGGCTTAATAGATTGAAATCTTAAATATATTTTGTATGATTCTAGATTTGAAAAACACTACATACACAAACAAGTAAGTAGTATGCATAATAAAGGTTCAGAAATCAGAATGCATTAAGTTAAAAGACCAAAAACATGTATGTCACAATTAAATTAAAATAAACACAAATTATAACTAATTTTCAACACGATAATTTGAACATGTCTTTCTATACGTTACTTTAGACCTCTTAAATTTAACATCAACAAATCCCTTCCAACATTTAAGTTGTGGTCTCCCTGCCTTTCTTTACAAATCAGGTGACAATAATTTAAGCTCTGACACATAACTTGATATATCTCATGTACTTCACATGGCAGAGGTTCAATAAAAATTGCATATGTCTTCAAAAATTTTTGTGCTATAAAAGGGAGAGAAATAATTCGATTGTAGCAGTATTTTGTACCTAAGAACAATCATCGCATATTCACAAGGCCTCTTATCAAGTTCGAATCGCCCACAACTACATTTCATGCTTCTTAAGCACCTGCGCACCACTTAGGTCCATCAATAACAATATGCAAAAATTGTGTTGATTGTATTACCTCTATAAATAATTAAATTTAAATATTAAAATATCTAGGTATTTAACATAGTAAAGAAAACAATTCTTACTTTCATGACAACTCATATATTCTCGAAGCTTAAGATCATATTTATTTGTCAGTTCCGTTCTTTTTTTTTTTGTAGTATCCTCATTGTGTTTCCAGATCCATGTTTGAATTGTTATTCTCACAAATTCTAGAAGTGATACAATTGAATGTCTCCTTGCTAACATGTTAGTGTTATTTAAGGATTCTTCTATTTTGAAGTCATTGCCCATGTTCGTTTAACTTTTGAATGAGCCCTTGAGTATTTACCATACCCAATATCGAACAAATAACTTCTTATCCTTGATCAATCATGTTTATTCTTACCACCAACTCCTCAAATTCTTGAAGTGTGTACGTCTTTGTCTTGGCAAAAAGAGCTTCTTCAAATCTTTTACATTTCTATGAAATTTCTTTAGAACATTGTAACACAAATACCAAATGCAAGCATAATGATCTAAATTAGGATTTACCCTTATAGTTCCCTTCCATATGATTTCATTCTTATCAGACAATAAAACACATATTCTCTCTCTCTACAAATGTGTCCCTAAATCTTTCATAAACCATGTCCATGATGAATCATTTTCAGAATCTGCTAGTGTACGCGAGTGGAAGTATGTAACTTGTTTTATTACAAAAACTAAACTTAATTCATACAGATCGAAATACTATCATATAAACAACAAGATTCAAATCATAACTCTTGGATTAATTATGCTTGTAATCAGAATTGTCCTACCATGTGTGCCTTTTAAGTCTGCCTAGTGAACAACAACTATTGGTCTACAATACTCCCACCACCCCCAAATAGAATTTATCACCTTCTTTACTCTCCAAGCTTACAACTGAATTAGGTAGTTCTCCTCCAAAATGTAGAAATAACCTGGAAGTTTTGCATATGACTAAGTTAGGTCCCCATGCAACATTTTTATTGTTTTTTCTTTAGGTAGCCATGTTTGCATTTATGTTAACAAAGCACCATGTGATTTCAACATGTCATTGGCAATATCCTTAGGGGTGTACACTGTATTTGGATCGACAAACTTATCGAATATAATAACAACTACTATGTAGATTATTCGTTGACGTCTTACATAAACTTTTTCCGTCACTGCACATGTGTGATACACACAAAGTTAACGGATTTTGAATAGTTCAGATTGATTTAAATTTCAAACTCGACCAATTCATTATATCCATAAACAATTTTTGGAAGGATACTTTAGGTAGTAGTTGTTTCATAGTCAAACAAAGATTATGTCAAATATTTGTATACCAATTTTATACACATAAAATACTCAAAAAAAAAAAAAAACAAATTAACAATTAAATTGTTACCAAGAAGAACTAGAAAGTATTATAAGGACTCGAAATTTTAGGAATACTACAAAGTGTCACATCACCTCCACAAGAGTACTCTTATTTTTTGTAAATTTGTTTCACAAAAATCAACACGTTTATAGTGTTGGTGATTCACAGATCATTCATCAATATCTTCACCAACATTCATTCCGACTAAATGAACTGAATTATTCGATATTAAATCAATATTTTTTCGTATTGTTCCAACAAATTTTTTTGGTCTCTCCACCATCACAAAAGATTTTGGATTATCCATATCCCAATTCTTCAATGTTATGCACCATTAATATTTGGTAAAGAAATCTTCTTCTGATCGAAAAAAGGCTCGTACAACCATATTATTATGTATACAAATTGGCGGACAACGTTCGTTAACAATGTACTTAAATCTCAAGTTCATCAACATTAGTATCTACTCCTAGTTGCAAAGTTACCGCATTAACTAGACTATTATATAGGGTTGTAGAATCATATATAATTTCCTCCATCAGGAAATTAATGCACTTTCATGTTATATTATAAATTTATTGTCATGAAATTACATGATACCAAAGTACAAACGACGTTTATGCATATTTTATCAAAATGCATACTCATTTGCATGAATTTGGTATAAAAAATGAGTATAAATGTTGTTTCTACTTTGTTATCACGTAATTCCATGACAACAAAATTATCATACAACAAAAAAGTATATCGATGCTAGAGGGATAGAATTATATATGATTATACTTAGCCTTTATAATGGTCTAGCTGATGCGATAACTTTGCAATTAGGAGTAGGTGCAACTATTGATGAACTTGAGATTAAGTACATTATTAGCGAATGATGGCAACCAATTAATATACATAATGATATAGGCGTACGAGTCTTCTTGAATCATAAGAAAGTAATTGTTGATTTCTTTATCAAATATTCATTCTGCTTAACATTGAAGAATCAGACTATGGATAATCCAAAATATGGTATTATGGTGGAGCGACAATTTTTTTTTTCTTGAAACATCATGAACAAATATTGATTTATGCTCGAATAATTTAGGTTTTTTGGTCGTAATGAATGCTGGTGAAGATGTTGATGAATTGGATGATGAAGATCTGATATAAACAACGACACTATAAATATATTGATTATTATGAAACATATTTACAAAAAGAAAAAAAGTACGCTTATGGAGATGATGCGGCACTTTGCAGTAATCCAAAAATTTTAATTTCTTATAAATGTTCCAATACTGCTTGGTAAGAATTTAATTGTTTATTTGTTTTTTGAGTATCTTCTGTGCATAAAATTGGTATACAAATAGTTGACATAATTTTTGTTTGTTTATAAAAGAGTTATCACCTAAAGTGTCCTTCCGGAAACTGTTCATGGATAATAAATTCGTCGAGTTCGAAATTTGAATCAATCTGAACATTTCAAGATCCATAAATTTTGTGGGAATCATACATGTTCGGTTAGGGACAGAGTTTACGAAAGGCATCAAGGAATAATTGACATAGAAGTTATTATATTGGATAAGTTTGTCGATCCATAGACAATATACACCCCTAAGGACATTGTCAAAGACATGTTGAAATCAAATGTTGCTTTGTTGACATACAAAGTAGTCATGGTGAGCTAAGGAAAAAACTAAAAATGTTGCGTGGGACCCAGTTGAATCATATGCCGAACATTCAGGTTATTTCTACATTTTGGAGAACTATCCTAGTTCTATTGTAAGCTTGGAGAGTAAAAAATGTGATAAATTTTGATATGCATTTGTTGCGTTGGAAGCATCTATTAGGGGATAGGAGTATTTTAGGCCACTAGTTGTCGTTGACGAGGCAGACTTGAAGACGCTTATGGTGGGACGATTTTAATTGCAAGAACAATAGATCCAAGAGTTTTGATTTAAATTTTGTTGTTCAAAACGTAGTATAATTTTGGTATATAATTTGGTTTTGATGTGTATGAATTAAGTTTATTTTTATAATGAAACATGTCACATACTTCCGTGTATGCTATAGTATATATTGAAAATGATGCATCATGAACCTGATTTTTGTAAAAAAAATTAAGGACACATTTGAAGAAAGAGAGAACGTGTTATATGTCTAATAGAAATGAAAGCATATAGAAGGGAACTGTAACAATATATCTTGGTTTAGATCATTATTCTTGCATTTGACATTTGTGTTGCAATGCTTTAAAGAATTTTCATAGAAATGTGGAAGAATTGAAGAAACTATTTTTTTGCATGGCAAAGGTATACACACTTCAAGAATTTGAAAAGTTGGTAAGAATAGATATGATCCACCGAGGGTAAGACGTTATTTATTCGATATTGGGCATAGTAAATGGTCAAGGGCTCATTCAAAAGTTAAATGAACATGAAAAATGACTTCAAAAATAGTAGAATCCTTATATACTCACAGTTTAGCAAGGCGGCTCCCAATTGTATCATTTCTAGAACTTGTGAGGATAACAATTCGAACCTGGATCCGAAAACAGAATAGGGAGACTACAAAAACTAGAACAAATTCGTCAAACCAATTTGATCTTAAGCTCCAAGAAAATATTGAGTTTTCATTAAAATATTTTTTTATGTATTATGTTCAACAACTGGATATTTTTATATTTAAAACTAATTATCTTTTTAGGTACTACCGTCAGCACACTTTTTGCATATTTTGTTATTGATGGACCTAGTTGGTACATAGTGTGCATAAGAAGCAGGAAATGTAGTTGTGGGTGAGCTTGATGAGATGCCTTGATTACATGCAATGGTTATTTTAGGTACAGAAGACTATATAGATTGAATTATTGCTCTCACTTTTATAGCAAGAAAAATATTAAAGATGCATATGCAATTATTGTTGAACCACTCCCATGTGAGAACTCGTGGGATATACAAAGTTAAGTGTCGGAGTTAAAATTATTGTCATCTGATTTTAACAGAAAGGTAGCGAGACCATAACCTGAATTCCAGAAAGGGCTTGCTAATGTCAAATTTAAGAGGTCTAAAGTTGCATGTAGCACATGTCGTCGGGAGTGACACAATTGAAAAATATCTTCAAATTATTCATTTGAAAATTAGTTATAATTTGTGTTTATTTTGAGAGAAAATGGTCAAATGCCCCTCAGCATATATCCAAATTCTCAACTACACACTTTAATTTTACGGGGGACATATCACCCCGCTACACTATTTAAAACTTAAATTATTACCTCCCTAAATGCATGGTTGGCAATGTGAGTGTATTTCACTCTCTTTGAGAAAGTGAGCATAAAAAACTATTCCTAAAACTTCAATTTTAATCTCTTTTAAAAAATACAAGTATTTTTAATTATTTATTTTTCTCATTTGTTTTCTTTCTTCTCCATAGCAATATAAACCAAAAACCTACGTTTACCAATTCTCAAAAAAAAAAAAACACAATCTCTCCATCATTCACCATCTCTAATTGGTGCTGCACCACCCTTTTTACTGAATTCATTATTGTTCATTCCAAACAAATTTTCGAACTCATGTCATACTCTTGCAAAATCAATCAACCCAAATAAATTCTAGATAAATTACATATATTTATATCAACCCAAAAAGAATTTGGATCAAATTTGAGAAAAAATAATTTGGATTTATTTCAAGAGTCAAGGGTACTCTTCCACTATTTTCATCCCTAACATGCCGCCACCATCATCATAGAATTTTCTCTGACAAATTAAAGAAATCATCAAATAGGAATATTAAAACAAAAGTATTCAAATTAAAGCATGTTTTTTCAAGTATTTATACGATTTAATTTTGATATGATATGATCAATTTATCAAGTAAAACGAAAGTGAAAAAGTTGAAAGAAAAATCACTAAAAGTACAAAATCTGCAACAAGTTGTGAAGTTAGGATAAAAGATTTGAATCCACTATTGATATATTATCTACGTGATGAGTTTTTTATTTTTTATTTTTTAAAAAGGTAAAGATCTTTAATAAAAAATTAGAAAATAAAAATCATGAGAATGGGGGAGATGATGAAACTAATGGAGTTGGAAATCATGGACAAATGGAAATATTATAAATGAAGATGATAAAGATGTGTTAGGGTGTTGAATTGTCGTCGTTAAATTAGGGAGGTAATAAAGGTGGAGATGGTGATAACAATTTCTCATATGACAATGGTGAAAAGGATGGAGGACCGAGGAGTTCATCTTGTGAGGAAGTTAAACAAAATAGAAGAAGACCCCAATGTATCCCCCTAGTATTTACCCCAAATCAAGCTTTCACAAAGAAAAAATATTTGGGTAACAAAAAGATTGAAGAAGAAAGGATGAAGAAGAAGAGAGCTTTTATTTAAAAGATTAATTGGTGAAACACACGTGTCAAGCATATGTGTTTCACCACAAGGCAGATGACTGCTTATCACATTTTAAAGGGGTTAATCATTCTATTTTAAAATAGTTTAGAGGGGTAATAAGATCCCTATAAAGTATAATTCCGCAGTTAAAAATTCAAACATAAATTAGGGGCTATTTGACCATTTATTCTTTATATTAATTAATTGTTTAATTGTAACAAACATATTTTGATGTTTTTGATCTTTTTACTTAATGTATTCTGATTACTAAACATTTGTTATGCGTACTTCTTACTCCTGTGTTTATGTTGTGCTTTTCAAATATAGAATCACAAACTAAAATTGGTTATTCTTGGTATCCACTTAGTATCCAACTGGAAAAATTAAGTCTAACAATGTATGCAATTGGTATTTAACTGGAAAAATTAAGTTTAATAATGTATGCAATTGATAACTAGTCGATCATAATCATATATATAAGATTACATACTATTAATCCAAGCTAAACCTAGTTATTGTTAAATCTAATTGGCATCTATGTAGAAAAACTTAAGTGTAACAATATATGCAAATGGATATTCCACCATTTTCTCCTTCCTTTTTTGCCCCTTTTGATTTGGAGTGGATATTTTCTTTGGTTCTTTTTCTTTGCCGCATTTTGTTTTTTCTTTGGGGGGTGAATGATGTGAGATTTGGGTTTTCTTTGCTTCTTCACCGAAGTTGCATTCATCTTCGGTGGCAGAGTTTGAGTTTAAATATCAAAATTTGGAGGCTCTATTTAGACATTACATTCACCCTCGAAAAATCTTGGACTCTTTCAATGTGTAAGGGAAATTTTGTCATTTTTCGGCATGATATGAAGGTTTCTTTGTGTACCGAATAAATTGAATTTGTGAATGTGACCACATTAATGAAGATGAAGAATAATGAAGAAATTGAAAGAGGGATAATGACAGTGGTAAGATAAGTGTGGGTATGTGGTAATGGGTGTGGGGTGGCGTGAAATTGATAATGGTAAGTTGAGAATTTTTTTTGAATATTTTGATTGATAATTATCAACTGCAAGCTTGACTCTCTCTCATTAATTAATTATTTTTTCTCTCACCTATTAATTATGATAATATCATATAATTACTCAATAAATTGTAATTAATTAATTTATAAATTAAAACTAATCTATTAGTATCTATAATTAGAACTTTATTAGTACTAATTAAAAAAAAGTAGATATAAAAGTTTTAATATTAACTCTTAGATAAATGTGCGGGTGATTTTACCTTGCTGAAACTTGTCTAGAAAACAAAACAACAATATTGAGAAAGTAAGACATGATGTCACCTTTCACTATTCAATATCAAGTCCCTTGGCAGATAAGAATGCTACTCCTAAATACGAATACTGATCAACAACAAGAGTAGTTCCACTCCTCAGTGTGTCCTCCATTAACACTCTGCTGTATTAATGCAAAGAAAATTCAGAACGACTTAAATGCACAATATTAATAGAAGATTAACAGTCATGATAACAGCAAGCGGATTCGACTGAAAAAACATGGAAGAAAAATTGTTGGCTGCCAAACAAGGTAAAGCCTTCCAGATAATGACGATAAATTCATCGCCGTGTTAGTAAATAAGAATGAAGACTGGTACTAAATTCAAAAGAATAGAAAAGAAAGAAGCAGGTCAAAGATTAATAACAATTCCATTTTGGTTAGAAGATCGCCCCATATTCCAAGAAAAACGTATTGAATTAGTTGTAGGGGAAGGTGAGTTCGATGACAATATTTTCACAATCTAAGATTATTTTTCTCCCCTGAGGGATTCTAGCCATGTGATCCAACACACATGTTTAAAACTCTAAGGATTATTGACCCTCCCCTCTATCCTCTTCCCAACTCAAATACCACGGAGAAGATTTTGAACCATGACATGCGCCTAACACACATGTCATGGTGTTGTGTTCATATCACTAAACCAAAGTTCCCATGCTAACAACCTAAGATAGTGAAGACCAGAAAATCATATTGTTGTTTTCTCTCAGATTGTTGTCTATATTGTCTTGAGAAAATAAAAATTAATGTGGAGAACATGTCAAGTAGTTACATTAAATTAATAGTAGCACAGAAAATCTCAAAACCAATCACTCTAACAGGGACATATACGCAAACGACTAATCTATTCCACAACCAATCACTCTAACACGGACAAACACAAGTCATCCAACAATCAAAGTAAATTTCATATTGTAGAACCTCCAAGTTCGAACCACCAAGTTAGCGCATATGCAAAGGTACCAAGGACATAAATAAAACGATCTTAAACAGTTTCTACATGACCAAAATAACTTGATATCGAACAATGAACGTCCACATACATGTTCACTATATAAGTAAGAAATTGAGCACTAAAGAAACTTACAAAGCCTTACTGAAGTTAAAGAAAATTGCAAGCATATCTCATCTCAGCATCAAACCTATAATTCAATTTCACAAAAGCAATTGCTTGTTACTCCAAAATCCCATGATCTGATCAACCCTATTGACTATATATAAATACTTTTCAAATTGTTTATCTGTGTTTGGTGTGAGGTAGCAAGTTCGCCATAAATAATGGTTGGTAACATTTAATAACAGATCAGTTGAAGTAGAAAATTATTGAAACAAGTTAGGGAGAAAGTATTAGGAAGAAGGATTTGAGGAACCTGATTAGGCGATATGGTTCTTTTCGTCTCATGTATTTCCTGCATAATGCCTAAAATTTTCGCGTGTCTAGGGTTTTAGAGCTCCATTAATGCTAAAAACTTAATTATAAAAATGAGATAAACATTGAAGCATGTCTCAAATAATTTTTTAACTATAAACTCCCTCTGTCCCTATTTGATTGTCCACTTTACAAAAACACAGATATTAAGATAACAATAATTAACACAGAGAAGTTACAATTCTAACCTTATTAAATATGATTTAAAAAAGGATGAATTAAACCTTAGAAATTTTCAAGAAGTTTAAATGAGGATATAATAGAATTTGTTTTGTCCTCTCTTGATTTGTCAAAATGGACAAGTAAATAAGGACATCTAAAAGAGGAAATTTGGACAAATAAATAGGGACAGAGGGAGTATTTATCAGATTTAGTCTTTTAACCTAAGTTGCTCGGACTCGGGTGTGGATATTCGATATGGATGCAAATTCGAGAGTCAAATTCGGTAAAATTTAAATTTTAAGATTTGGAAGTGCGAATCCGAATATTGATACGTGTGCGAGGATTCAGCTTAAATTATTCAATATTTTAAAATATAATTATTATAATAATAATATTATATATCTTGTAAAACCTTATACTAAAAAACATAAATAATTTATGACTAGTTACTACAGTAATTAATTTAAAAAAAAACTATAAATCCTTTTATTTATTATAAAAAAGGAAATAATCAAAATAGCCTAACAATTAGATGGTGCAATTCATTAAAGTGCTGGTATTTCCCCTTTTCTCCCAAGAAAGCTCTCTCTTCTCCTAAGAAATTCGGAACAATGAATTAAGGGTTAATAAAAAAGTTTCAAAATTAAATTGGTGAATCAAGCTTTAAGTATTGAGTAGGGGTGACAATTTTTAAATTAAGAATAGGGGTTAAGTTATTCATTCCTAAGTTTTTGTTTTTAACACTTTAGTCCATCTTATTTAAAAACCCTAAATAGTAAATATTACAAAATTGAGGGGAAAAAAGCTACCAACGGCTCACTTTTCCCCCTTTTTTCTTTTGGTTATTCTTCCATTGTTGGGGACCATTGTTGTTGTTCTTCTTCTTCATTCATTGTTCTTCTTCTTCTTCTTCTTCTTCTTCTTCTTCTTCATTCTTCTTCTCCATCATTTTTTTTTCTTCTTCTTCTTCATCACCATCTTATTCTGGTTGTTCATCATTTTTTTCTTCTTTAGTTGATATTCACATTGTACTGCTGCTTTGAAATTAATTTTCATTCATATTAACATTGAGCATTACATCATGGGTGATTTTGATATGTTAACTAATGATTTTTACTCTAAATTTTTATTTTGTTAGTTTGAGTGTTTCTTCAAAAATTTATAGTCGCGTACCCAATAGATAAGTCATCTGTTGCAGCAGATAGATTATTGTTGGATACATATTACCGTACCATGTCGAGCTGGGACTGACCAGAAGTTTGTCTTAACAGATAAGTCATTTATTGCAACCGATGAGTCATCTGCTGCATCAGATGACTCATCTGCTGCAACAAAGGACTTACTTGTTGCATACATATTAGATTATCACGCATGCTGGGAAAAGAAACAAAAGCTTGTCACAAAAGATGAGTCATTTATTGCAACATATGAGTCATCTGCTGCACCAGATGACTCGTTGCAACAAATGGCTTACCCCTTGAATACATGTTACAATACCAAGCCAAACTAGGACAAACCAAAAATTTATCCAAAAAAGTCACATATTACAACAGATTACTCATATGTTACAACAATTAACTTACAAGTTGGATAAGCTTTTGGTTCTGGACCTGTATCCAACAAGTGAATCATCTATTGCAACAGTTGACCTATTTGTTGCAATAGATGGTTGACTTGTTGGGACAATGATTGTGCATATGATTTTTAATATAGTCATTCAACTTTACTGTACAATCATTACTAAATATTTTTAATAAATTCCTTTAGGTACCATTAATGGAAGAATTAGCAATAGATGTTGATTGTTATGATGAATGGATTGAGATAAACAATCAATTTATATGGCATTGGAAAGATGGTGACATATCAGAGTCAATATTGATGACAGTCAAAAGGGATATTTTTTATAATGATTTTTTGAACTCAATCATTAGCTATTGTGAACTAAATTGTCAACCAAATGATCCTGTCATCATACATGCACAAGTCTTTGAAAATGTCATGACCCAAAACCGAGCCGCGACTGGCACCCACATTTACCCTCCTATGTGAGCGAACCAACCAATCTAACCCTTAACATTTCAATGTATATCAACAGGAATATAATGCGGAAGACTTAAACTCATTAATAAAACAATTCAAAACTATTATTACTATTATCCCAAAAATCTGGAAGTCATCATCACAAGAACATCTATGACCAAATAACTAACTAAAAATATCTAAGAAGCTAAAACAAATAAAAGCTAGTCCATGCCGAAGTTCAAGGCATCAAGACTTGAAGAAGAAGATCCAGTCCAAGCTAGACGCCATTAGCTCACCCTGAATTTCCGATGTAGTGAAGACTGGCTAGAATTACTACTGAGTTGAAGTTGACGGAACGTTTGTGCATTCCACAAATAACAAAGAAGAAACATAAAAGTAGGGGTCAGTACAAACCACAAGTACGAGTAGATATCATCGGCCAACTCAAAATAGAAGATAATATATATCAAGTAATATTATAAATCAACTATAAACTCAACATGTAGCAACAACAAGTACTATAATCATCAACAAGTACCATCAAGTTCATCCATGGGCTCAAGCCTCAATACCATACTCATTTGGGAATTAAGTTTATTAGATTGAGTATATTTATCATCTTTCAAGATTCATTATCTTTCTTCCTCTTATGTCGGTACGTGACACTCCGATCCCCTACCACTATGTGTCGGTACGTGACACTCCGATCCCCTAATTCTACGTGTCGATTCGTGACACCCGATCCCCTACGTGTGTCGGTACGTGACACTCCGATCCCCTATATGTGTCGGAACGTGACACTCCGATCCCCTATATCTACGTGTCGGTTCGTGACACCCGTCCCACTAATACTATGTGTCGAAACGTGACACTCTGATCCACTAATACTATGTGTCGGAACGTGACACTCCGATCCACTAATACTATGTGTCGGAACGTGACACTCCGATCCACTAACCTCATTCTATCCGTTCATCAAGCCTTCTTTTATACCAAGGCCTCATCATTAACAAGAGATTAGGTTTTTATCAAGATTTGGGATTCAATAGCTTCATCATGCTTAATATAATCACAATTATATAAATCACATTCATGCAAGCATACAATTAAGCATATAGACAGGTTTACAATACCACCAATACATATCATTCACTATTAAGAGTTCACTACGAATATTGTAAAAACCATAACCTACCTCCACCAAAGACTAGTGATCAAGCAAGAATTTTCCCAAAGCCTTGTTCTGCTTCTCGTTTCTCCTCTCCTAATTCGATCGACTCCCTCTTTCTTCTTGTTCTTTCTGTTTTCTTTATTCAAACCCTCTTTCTTTTACCCTAATTAACATATAATTAAGTGTAAAGGATTACAATAATAACCCACTAATAAATTAAGGTTACATCTTTTAAACCCCAAGTAATTAGACTTATTAATATTAACCCTCTAACTTTATAATTAAGGAAAGAATAGTCCAAAACGTCCCTTAAAACGTGTAAAGAAATCCGATTCTGCCTGGGATTTGCGCAACCTGTGACGGCCCGTCGTGCCTGCGATGGTCCGTCACGCAGGTCGTCTTAAGGGCCAGAACCCCAGTTTTCACTAAGGAGCCTGTGACGGTCTGTCACACCTGTGACGATCCGTCCTGCAAGTCCATTACGAAGTTCAGAGAGTCGATTTTCAGTACCCAATTTCAGAATTTCTAAGTATATTGAAACGAGACCCTACGACGGTCCGTCGTGCCTGTGACGGTCCGTCGTGGGTTCCATCGTCTCAGCCAATTTTCCAGAAATAAAATCTGCTGCTCAAAACAACTAAACAGGTCGTTACAATAGATACCAATTTACCTATCGTTCGTCCTCGAACGATCACAAGAAGAAAAACTAGGGCGAGAAGGAGTACCTGAATCTGTAAACAAATGTGGGTATCTTTCTTGCATATCTGCCTCCTTCTCCCAAGTGGCTTCTTCAACCGGTCGATTCTTCCATTGCACCTTGATGGATGCAATCTCCCTTGACCTCAACTTGCGAACTTCTCTATCTAAAATAGCAATCGGTTCCTCCTCGTAAGACAGATTCTCATCAAGCAAAACTGAATCCCAACGGATGATGTAGTTTCCATCCCCATGGTATCTTTTCAACATGGACACATGAAATACCGGATGCACTCCGGACAGCCCTCTTTCCAAACCGCATCACCCCTTTCATGGGCGAAACCTTCAACAAGACTTGTTCACCCTCCATGAACTCCAAGTCTCTAACCTTTCAGTCTGCATACTCCTTTTGTCTACTTTGCGCCGCTAGAAGCTTTTCTTGAATAGATTTCACCTTCTCTAACGAATACCTCAAGAGGTCAGTACCCCAAGGTCTAACCTCAAATGCATTAAAACCAACCAATGGGAGATCAACACCTCCTCCCATGCAATGCTTCAAATGGGCCATATCATAATGGGAGTGATAGCTATTATTGTATGAAAACTCTGCCAAAGGTAAGAAGCTATCCCAATGGCCACCAAACTCTATCACGCATGCACGAAGCATATCCTCCAACACTTGAATCATTCGCTCAGACTGACAATCAGTCTGGGGTGAAACGAGTACTAAGGTCTAACCTAGTACCTAATTCAGCATGCAATGTTCTCCAAAACTTAGAAGTAAACTGCGATACCTCTATTGATATAATGGAGAGTGGAACTCCATGTAGTCGAACGATTTCTGAGATGTAGATTTTAGCTAACTTCTCTGCATTGTAGGTCACCTTGACCGGAATAAAATGAGCAGACTAGTTAAACCTATCAACAATCACCCAAATGGAGTCATACTTACCCATTGTCTTTGGAAGACCAACCACAAAGTCCATTGCGATTCTCTCCCACTTCCATTCAGGAATGGGCATTCTCTGAAGCGTTCCTCCGGGTCTTTGGTGTTCATACTTTACTTGTTGACAGTTTGGACATTTGGCAATAAAGTCAACAATATCGCGCTTCATTCTACTCCACCAAAAGTGTTGCTTTAGGTCGCGATACATCTTTGTTGCACCCAGATGTATAGAATACCTTGTACTATGAGCCTCTGTCAGAATAGTGTTGATCAAATTATCGACGCGGGGTACACATACCCTTCCCTTAATCCTCAAAACACCTTCCTCGTCGATTGTTGCTTCTTTAGCCTCTCCTTGCAACACTTTATCTCGAATCTGGATCAATTTCTCATCATCAAACTGCTTCCACTTAATCTTGTCAAGGAAGGAGGATCTTGCCTCCACACAAGCTAACAATCTCCCTTCTCATTTACTTCTAACCTCATGAGGTCGTTAGCCAAAATCTGCACTTCTCTAGCCAATGGGCGTCTAGAAGCTTGCAAATGAGCTAGACTTCCCATGCTTCCCGCCTTTCTACTCAAGGCATCTGCCACAACATTCGCCTTCCTCGGATGATACAAAATAGTGATGTCGTAGTCCTTCAGTAGTTCCATCCATCTCCTTTGTCTCAAGTTCAAATCTTTCTGAGTAAAGACATACTGTAGACTACGATGATCCGTATAGATTTCACACTTAACCCCATATAAATAATGCCTCCATTGCTTTAATGCAAACACTACCGCGACCAATTCCAAGTCATGAGTTGGATAGTTACGTTCATGCACTTTTAATTGTCTTGAAGCATAAGCAATCACGTTCTTCTCTTGCATTAGCACTGCACCCAAACCCAAATAGGATGCATCACAATAAACGATGAAGTTCTTACCCTCTACCGGCAAGGTGAGGATAGGTGCGGTAGTCAACAAAGTCTTGAGTTTTTGAAAGCTTTCTTCGCACTCATCCGACCATACTAATGGAACATTCTGCTTAGTCAAGTTCGTCAATTGGGAAGCAATAGAAGAGAATCCCTTGACAAAACGGTGGTAGTAGCTAGCTAACCCAACAAAACTCCGTATTTCTGACACATTAGTGGGTCTTACCCAATTCTTCACTATCTCAATCTTATAAGGATCCACCATCACTCCATCCTTAGAAACCACGTGCCCCAAGAAGGACACTGCATCTAGCCAAAACTCACACTTAGAGAACTTGGCATAAAGCTTTTTCTCCCTCAACATTTCCAATACAATTCTCAAATGCTCCTCATGTTCCTTCTTACTTTTAGAGTATATCAAGTATATCATCAATAAATACAATCACAAAGAGATCCAAATAATGGCTTAAATATCCGTTCATCAAGCTCATGAACACAGCAGGGGCATTCGTAAGACCAAAGGACATCACTACAAAATCATAATGCCCATACCTAGTCCGAAAAGCAGTCTTTGGCACATCCGTTGCCCGTATTTTCAATTGATGATAACCGGATCTCAAGTCAATTTTTGAGAAGACACAAGCACTTGTAAATGATCGAACAAGTCATCAATGCGAGGAAGAGGATACTTGTTCTTAATAGTTACCTTGTTCAGTTGTCTATAGTCTATGCACATCCGAAAACTCCCATCCTTCTTCTTCACAAACAAAAACGGAGCACCCCAAGGAGATGCACTTAGTCTAATGAAGCCTTTGCTCAACAACTCTGAAGTTGAGCCTTTAACTCCCTTAATTCGGCGGGAGCCATTCTATAAGGGGGTATAGAAATGGGGAGAGTAACGGTTCAAGATCGATACAGAAGTCAATATCCTATTGGTGGCATACCAGGAAGATCTGCAGGGAACACATCAAAAACTCACGGACTACCGAAACCGACTCAATCGAGGGTACTTGGGTAGTGTCATCCTTGAGATGTGACAAGAAATCTAAACACCCTTTACTAACCATTTTCTTAGCACGAAGAAAGGATATGATACGCACCGAATTAGAAGTGTAGTCACCCTCCCACACTAACGGATCTATCCCAGGCTTGGCTAATGTCACCGTTTTAGCATTACAATCCAAAATCGCAAAATTCGGAGAAAGCCAAGTCATACCTAGAATTACATCAAAATCAACCATTTCTAAGATAACCAAATCTACATAAGTGTTGCTCCCCACAAAGTTCACCAAACAAGACCTATATACCTTTTCAACTACCACAGACTCACCCACCGGAGTAGAAACACGAATAGGCGTGTCAAGTAATTCACAATGTAAATTTAGACCATTAGCAAATGAGGAAGATACAAAAGAAAATGTGGATCCGGGATCAAACAACACAGAAGCCATGCAATCACAAACCAGAAGATTACCTGTGATGACATCATCAGATGTTTCCGCCTCCGATCTTCCAGGGAAAGCATAGCAATGGGCCCTTTCGTTAGTTTGTCCGTTGCCCCTACCATGTTGTGATGTAGTGGCTCCAGTTTGCACATCACCTCTGCCGTTGTGGTGACCACCATACCTCGACCACCACGTCCTCCAGAAAAGCGGCCTCTACCATGACCACCTCTACCTCTAGCTATTGGGGTTCTGTAAATCTGTTTTGGACAATTCCTCCTAATATGTCCAATTATCCCCACATCCATAACACTCTCTGGAGTCAGGCATAGGTCTCTCGGAGTAGTGTTGACCGTTCTGAGGGGGAAACCCCAACTAAAGTCTGTAGTGAAGACTGAATTGGTCGAATGATAACCTCCGGAACTCTGTCCTCTCGAGTAGAGAAGAACCATTAAATTCACCTCCCCTTCGAAGCCTTTTTGATGTCGATGTCGTGGTGAAGTCATCTGGCTTCACTCCTTCCACCTCTATCACAAAGTCTACCACCTCTTGGAAGGATTTTGCGTAAGCCGCTACCTGTAAGCTGAAATCCGCAATTCTGACCTCAACCCCTTCACAAAACGGAGAATCCGTTCTTGTGGACTGAAACAAAGTTGGGTGGCATACCTGGATAATGCACGGAATTTGGCCTCATATGCGTTAACAGTCATTCTACCTACCTTGCTCTAGACTCAAGAACTCATCCCTTTTTCTATCTCTCAAAGTCCTTGGGATATACTTTTCCATAAACAAGCTAGAGAACGATGCCCAAGTCATAGGTGGTGCCTCTGTTGGTTGACACTCAACATGTGACCGCCACCACATTTTGGCGTTCCCTTGAAATTGATAACTCACGAACTCCACGCCAAACCGTTCTACGATACCCATCTTGTGTAGTAGCTCATGACAATCAACCAGGAAATCGTAAGCGTCCTCAGATTCTGCACCCTTGAAGACTGGAGGTTTCAACTTTAAGAACTTACTGAAAAGTTCATGCTGATCATTTGTCATAATAGGCGGCCCAGTAGTCAGACGTGGAAATGTGCCTATCTCCAATGATGCATCCATGCGGGAGCCATAGCAGCATAGCAGCATGTCGTATCTCTGAAACCAGAGGTGTTGGTGCAGAAACCACTGGAGGTGCCTGACCCTGATCAGATATCCCGCTAAGATAAGCAAGAACCTGATTGATCATCTCTGGGGTAAGTTGGGGTGGCAATTCCTCATTTTGCACTTGTTCATTCTCCCCTTCATCACTCTCTCTTATCACCTCCTCAGTCGGTGGAGGAGTCACCGCCCTAGTATCAGATGGGCTAGGTGCTTGTCCTCTTGCTCTAGAGGACGTTCTCCCACGACCTCTTCCACGGCCTCTTGCCACTGTTCTTCCTCGAGCCACAGCCCCAGTGGCTGGCTCTGACGCATCCTGTCTTGCCGGGGTCGTTGCTCTAGTTCTAACCATCTGCGAAATAGAGTGAAGATGGTCAGATACCAATTTGTATCACCTAGATACCATTGGACTCAAGTAGTAGCACGAAGAAAGAATGAAAGAATGGAATTTTCCTAAGTCTTATAGCCTCTCAAAGAAAAGTAAAGGCGTCCCCCTACCGTTCCTTAAGACTCTACTAGACTCGTCTTGTGTGATGAGACCAACGAACCTATGCTCTGATACCAAGTTTCACGACCCAAAACCGAGCGCGACTGGCACCCACCCACATTTACCCTCCTATGTGAGCGAACCAACCAATCTAACCCTTAACATTTCAATGTATATCAACAGGAATATAATGTGGAAGACTTAAACTCATTAATAAAACAATTCAAAAACTATTATTACTATTATCCCCAAAATCTGGAAGTCATCATCACAAGAACATCTATGACCAAATTACTAACTAAAAATGTCTAAGAAGCTAAAACAAATAAAAGCTAGTCCATGCCGGAAGTTTCAAGGCATCAAGACTTGAAGAAGAAGATCCAGTCCAAGCTAGACGCATTAGCTCCCCTGAATTTCGATGTAGTGAAGACTGGCTAGAATACTACTGAGTTGAAGTTGACGGAACGTTTGCTGCATTCCACAAATAACAAAGAAGAAACATAAAAGTAGGGGTCAGTACAAACCACAAGTACTGAGTAGATATCATCGGCCAACTCAAAATAGAAGATAATATATATCAAGTAAATATATAAATCAACTATAAACTCAACATGTAGCAACAACAAGTACTATAATAATCAACAAGTACCATCAGTTCATCCATGAGGGCTCAAGCCTCAATACCATACTCATATGGGAATTAAGTTTTATTAGAGTGATATTTTATCATCTTTCAAGATTCATTATCTTTCTTCCTCTTGTGTCGGTACGTGACACTCCGATCCCCTACCACTATGTGTCGGTACGTGACACTCCGATCCCCTAATTCTACGTGTCGGTTCGTGACACCCGATCCCCTACGTGTGTCGGTACGTGATACTACCGATCCCTATATTGTCGGAATGTGACACTCCGATCCCCTATATCTCATGTCGGTTCGTGACACCCGTCCCACTAATACTAATGTCGGAACGTGACACTCCGATCCACTAATACTATGTGTCGGAACGTGACACTCCGATCCACTAACCTCATTCTATCCGTTCATCAAGCCTTCTTTTATACCAAGGCCTCATCATTAACAAGAGATTAGGTTTTTTATCAAGATTTGGGATTCAATAGCTTCATCATGCTTAATATAATCACAATTATATAAATCACATTCATGCAAGCATACAATTAAGCAATATAGACAGGTTTACAATACCACCAATACTATCATTCACTATTAAGAGTTCACTACGAATATCATAAAAACCATAACCTACCTCCACCGAAGACAGTGGATCAAGCAGAATTTTCCCAAAGCCTTGTTCTGCTTCTCGTTTCTCCTCTCCCAATTCGATCGACTCCTCCTCTTTTCTCTCTTGTTCTTTCTGTTTTTTTTTATTCAAACCCTCTTCTTTTACCCTAATTAACATATAATTAAGTGTAAAGGATTACAATAATAACCCACTAATTAACTTAGGTTACCTCTTTAACCCCCAAGTAATTAGACTTATTAATATTAACCCTCTAACTTATAATTAAGGAAGGAATAGTCCAAAACGTCCCTTTAAAACGTGTAAAGAAATCCGATTCTGCCTGGGATTTGCGCAACCTGTGACGGCCCGTCGTGCCTGAGATGGTCCGTCGCGCAGGTCGTCGTAAGGGCCAGAACCCCAGTTTTCACTAAGGAGCTTGTGACGGTCCGTCACACCTGTGACGGTCCGTCCTGCAAGTCCGTTACGAAGTTCAGAGAGTCGATTTTCAGTACCCAATTTTAGAATTTCTAAGTATATTGAAACGAGAACCTACGACGGTCCGTCGTGCCTGTGTCGGTCCGTCGCGGGTTCCGTCGTCTTAGCCAATTTTCCAGAAATAAAATCTGCTGCTCAAAACGACTAAACAGGTCGTTACAGAAAAGCAGAGGGTCCTACCTTTTAAGATAAGCAATCGATTTCGTTTGTGTACTTATCTGAGTGATGCAACTAGCTTTATTTTAAGGGTGTACATTGTTGAAAAACCGATAAAGAATGAAAATATAGAACAAGACCAACAAAATTTGTTCAATGATGAATTGAATGAGATGAACATGAATATTCCTGATAATGGGATCAAACATGATTTGGAGAAAGACGAAACACCTACACCCATTGTTGATATACGGGCCAGTACTTAGTTAAAACAGTTGAACAATGTTTAAGATAATGAGACAGGTTCTTACATAGAATGACAGTCAAGAATGAAGAAGAACTATTCACTTTATTGCATATTCCTTGCTTGAAAAAAGATTTCAGACTTGCAAAAGTGATTAATTCGAGTAGTTTGTATTGTTTTAAATGCGCACATCCAGAGTGCAAGAGGTGGTTGAGGGTTGTGAAATTCATAAGTTCTAACAAATTTTGTATTAAGATTTATAAAAAATATCACACATGTGGTTCATATCATATTACGAGTCATACTCCATATGCCACAACAAAAGTCCTTGGTAAATACTTCAAAAACAGCTTTCCTAATGGTAAAGGTTCATCTACAAGGGTTATGACCAATCAACTGCGCACATAATTCGGTTGTAAACTGAGTTATTTGAAGATATATAAGGGTAGGGAGATTGCAAAGTATTTGGTTAGGGGAATTCATGAGCATGGATGTGGAGTGCTTGATGCATACCACTATATGCTTGAGTCTGCAAATCCTGGAAGTAAGACAAAATTGCAGGTTGATGAAAATGGTATAAAGTATTTTTTTGTAGCCTATGTGGCTTAGAGTCAAGGTTTTCAATAATTCAGAAAAGTCATAGCCATTGACGGGACATTCTTGAAGAGCAAGTATGAAGGATTTTTACTATCGGCGGTGGCGCAATATGCAAAGAATTATATTTTTTTTGGTGGCTTTTTGTGCAGTGGATAAAGAATGTGATGCCTCATATTAATACTTTTTGAACAAATGAGAAGTTACGTAGATGATACTGATGAGTTGTGATAATATCTGATGGGAATTTAAGTATCCAAAAGATGATTTTGTATCCGTCAACTCATTATGGTTGTTGCATGAGGGACCTTGGAGAAAATACTCAAAACAATTTTTCACAATACAAATATCATACCTCATTTTTATAGTGCAACAAAAGCATATAATAAAGTTGATTTCTATGACCATTTCAATCAGATAACAGATATGGTAACCAAGGATGCCAAACATCTCAATTCAATTGGATTTCATATATAAAGCAGAGCATTTTGTTCGAGAAATCGATAAAATATTATATATTGAGTATTGTGTTTAAGTTTTATATAATTATATATCTTATTAAGTTATTTTTTTATAGGTATAATATTGTGACCTCAAACATTGTTGAATCCGTGAACGCAATGTTTGAACTTGAGAGAGAATTTCCTATTGTAACAACCCTAAAAATGGATAAGATAAGAAATGCTATATGTGTCAAGAATGCCTATGATTAGACCAGAGTTCACACGGATTGATGCGCGTAGAGCCAGACCTTAGAACCCTTGCTACAGCCAAGCCAACTAACTTGGGGAGTCAGTTGAGCTTGGAAAGGTTGGGTCCAACCATGTAGGGTTCTCGAATACGAAAATTTACTCGAAGGAGTCTTTACCAGACTTAAAAAGAGAAAATCCTAGATTTAATGGGTCTAGGGGTAAAGTGGTTTTTTTCCTAGCTAAGGGTAGTATCGTAATTACCCTAAATATGTAATTAATTATTTAATTGATAAGGCGGAGGGGCAATTTGGGGAGAGGGCCGAAATTGGGCTCTTGAAGTGAAGTCTTGCTCCACCTAGATTCGCACCTAGGTGGAAGCAATGAATTAATTTTTTTTAATTTAGGTTGGTAAGTTAATGTAATTAATTTATATTTATTATATATTAGATGATTTAAAATAAAAATAAATCATATGTTTAATAATTAAATAAAAACCTTAATTGACTAAGTCCTAAACTAGACTCCTAATCCGAAGAAAACGCTTCTCTCCCATGCTCATCTCTCTCTCTCACGTCTCTATCACTCTCACTCACGTTTTTCTCTGCCAAATAACGTACAAAAACAGTAGGTAAACCAAATTTCTTCACACTTGAATAACTCACAATGAAAATTATAAACAAACAACTAATCAAACACGTTAGGCAAATAGAGGGTTTTTTCGTCAAGTTGGTGTTGAAGCTCTTGGATTTGGACATGTATTTGGAGAGGTTTTTTGGGCAGCAAGTCGAGGTTTGAACGTAAAAAATGTATGGGTTCTATTCTCTCTTGGTCCTTTACCCAAGAGACCCCTTAAGGTTCAGAATATTCATTCCGAAAACTAGGATTGCTCCCCGTTGCATGTCCCTATCACTAGCTCCCATTGAATCATAGGTTTGTTATGTTTGCTGGTACAAAAGTAGGGATGAAAAGCGTTTTCGTGATGATTATGTTTTTATATGTATGTTTTGAATTATGTGACTTATGTTGATATTTCCGAAAAATGTAACTACGTGTGAATGTGTGTGTTGCCGGGGCTATTGTTCATGGTTTAGGACTTGAGATGACATGATAGTTCTTTATATTTCATGTACACATGTTGATGTAAATCTGATGTTCATATGAGTTGAAATGTGGCTGATTTGAGGGATAATCTCTTGTCTAAACGAATACATGAAAACACACCTGACACGTTTTTAATGCACTACGAAATTCCCCTAAGAATGTGTAACTTGATGAAAGGATGCTGAAAAATTAAAAAAAAATCCTGCTTCTAGTGATGAATTTCGGTCAGCAAAGAGGATTCAAAATGTTCAAAAAAAAAATAATACAACAAGTGAGGTCATGGAGGATTGAACCCGTAACCTCACCATGATAAAAGTTATGAAAATAAAGAAGTAAAAAGAAATGTGGTGAAGGGGATTCGAACCATGGTATTGGATGGAAAATGTAACTTAAAAGAAAAAAATAAGAAATGAGAGGAGTGGGATTCGAACCCACCACCTCTCAATTAGATTTAAGGAGGAGAATAAAAGAAAAATAAAGGAGGAGGCGTGTGGGAATCGAACCCACCACCTCTTAGGAAGATTAAGGAGGTGAATAAAAGAAAAAGAAAGGGGGAGGCGTTTGGGAATCGAATCCACGACCTCTTAGGCAGATTAAGAAGGTGACTAAAAGAAAAATAAAGGGTGGGGCATGTGTGAATTGAACCCACGACCTCTTAGGCAGATTTAACGAAGAGAATAAAAGAAAAATAAAGGGGGATGCGTGTGGGAATTTAACCCATGACCTCTTAGGCAGATTTAAGGAGGAGAATAAAAGAAAAATAAAGAGTGGTTGTGGGGGTTTGATCCCAAAACCTCATAGTCAACTCAAAATATACAATAAGAAATAGATAAAAAAAAAAAAAAAGGTTGTGGGGGTTTGATCCCACAACCCCTCAGTCAAGTAAGAGATAATTCAAAGGAGAAAAATAAAGAGGAAACGTTGAGGTTGGGGATCGATCTAGGGTCCCAATGTCATGTGGACCAAAATACAATAAATGAAAAAAAATGTAAGTGTTGTCTAAGGGATTCGAAATTGGGTTCTCTTGCCCAAATTCCGCATAGATGCATAAGTCAGACGTGAATTAAATCTTCAAAAATAATACTGCCTACTTAGATCCAAATCGAGATATTGGCATACATACAAGATTTATAAGTTTTGTACTACATAATCTTAAGAAGATGTGAATCACTTAAACGAACAATGAATGAAGTCGAATGGCTTGTATGTACCCATAAGTCTAGCATACGTCTAAAAATAAGTGAACTTAAGATGTACGCAATGAAATGATGATATGAACAAAGAAATGATGAAATGAACAATGAAACGATGAAACCCTAGAAGGGTTAAGTAAGATTGTGAAACACACTAAATGACCAAGTGCATTGGCATATGATGAAATGAACAATGAGATTATGAAATGAACAAATAAATGATGAAATGAACAATGAAATGATGAAACCCTAGAAGGGTTAAGTAAGAGTGTGAAACACACTAAATGGCCAAGTGCACTGGCATATGATGAAATGAACGCACATAAAATGGGGTGAGTAATTATGAAGAGAAAATGTGCTAATGGTAATGAATGCGATGCCAACATGATATGAGGCTAATGTAAAAGATTAGAGCAATCTCAAATGAGCCTAAGTAAATGTTACCAAAACGTACTCACCCATGAGAGTGTAAAGTCAGTGAAGAGACTAGTCTCTATGAACACTCTAATGAAAGTATTGAGATTAACACACTTAATACTAATGATGAGATGAGAAATCATCTATTGAGTTATGATGTCCTCATACTAGAATCCAGCTTCGATGACGTATGAGTTGAATGTAATGGAACTTTATACTGAGCACCGATAGACTAGCTATGAGCGGTGATGCCTTTTTTTGGAAGGGCGGAGGTTCACGTAACTCTCATGAGATGAGACTGTCGGGAATTCCGGGTATAGGTCTCCTTATAGCTCCTAGTATTCTAACCTATACTGCCGATATAAGGTTTTGGCGGGGTTCAATTCCCATGTACGCTAGCATGTTTTGGGTAACTTTGGCCGGTGATTCCACCTCTTTTAGGTGTGGGGTTTCGTGACACTGGATTTCACGATGCTCACATGATCTATGTCGGTTAAATTTAAAGTTCCGAATGAATGAATGAGGCCATCCTCAAATGATGCACATAATGAAACGAATGATACCAAAGGTGTTAGGATAGGATAATCAAGAGGTGAGTTAGATTCAAGTAATGACATTAGTTCATTCTTGGTCATTGCACAACGAACCCAATGAAAGTCTACAACTACATCCTAGGTAGCTGGTGTTTACACTAGCCCATGAATGAAATGAAATGAAGTACGTATGAATGAATGAAATAGATTGTGTGTTTGCTAAATCGGACTCCCTAGTTGAGGTCCCATATGTTGAGCCCTCATTTTTGGGAAGTCTTAATGTCAAGTCTATGATTCCAAGGTCTCATGGCATACAAATGAATGATATGAACAACATTCTGTGTTATATGAATTATGATATGTGTTTTGTATACGCTTTTGTGTGTTGTGTGCAAAATATTAAGTATGATGATGCAGGTTACTCTCATGGCATAACTTTCCTAATCCGAATTTGGAAAGCTCATAAACTTTCCTAATCCAAATTTGGAAATCTCACTCACTTTCCTAATCTCAATTTGGCAAGTCCACTTACTTGATCTTCTACAATTATGTTGTTAGAAAAGATCTATTCTTACTTATGCATGTCCTTGGTATGTGCTTGCATATACCCATACTTAGTAAAAGTGTGTACTAACCCAATACAACTCTACAATCTTAGGTGCTGGCACAGGTGGACACTACAACTACAGGTTGACGCTAATACTACCCAGACGTGGAGCATTCATCTGGACTTGGTGGGCCCTCATGCTTTCGAGGATGCTTGCCCATTATATTCTAGTTTAGATATAAGATTGAGCTATTTGAGTATGTTCCACTAGCATTTCTTTCGCCTTTTGTTCAGACATTGTACTGGTGCCATTTTGGCAAGTATACATTTAATGTTATATTAAACTATTTCTTTCATTTGATAATGTTAATATTAGATGGTGATGGTGAACAATTATAAATCTAACAGGATGATTAGTATGTATGTTAAGAAACAAAAACTTTCAAATTTTCCGCTAAAATTAACTTAGACGAAGTAAGAATTACGTAAGTAGGAGAGGCTACGACCTCTGAGAGGTCAACGACGCCGGTCTCGTCTGGGGTCTAGACTCTGACCGTGACACATATTATCGCTTTATTTGATGAAACAAATATGAGATTTGCAAAATTATTTCACGAGAGGCATATGGAGTTGGTCAATTCAACGAACATAGTTGTTCCTTCAATGGAAAAACAAATATCAAAGAATATTAATGTGGGAAACAAGTTATTGGCCCATAAAATAGCAAATTACAAGTTTAGTATCAACGGTCATGGTGATGTTGTCATGGTCGATCTTCAAAGTAGAACGTGCACATAGAGTTTTTTGTCTTGGACAAAATACCTTGTTCACATGCTATGGTAGTTATTTGATCCGAATATGGTGCACATTTTGGAAAAGATGTAGGAGTACTCGTCTTCATATTATTTGGTGAAAAAAAATACATAATTGCATATTGTGAGGAAATTAATCCAGTGCTTGCTGAAGATTCTTGGATTGTTCCTTTGAAGATCGAGAAGAATGTGAACGAAAAGGAGGAGTGGAGTCGGAGAAGCATTTTCAACAAGAAATAAGTGTTCAATATGTAAAAATATTGGATACAAGATAAGAACATGCCCGACTCAAATTGCTTCGTAATTATAATAGTGACATAGTTATTTTGTACTTAATTATGAAAAAAATAATTTTAACTCATTGGTTAATCATATATGTTTATATTTATGATATAAAATATATTAGTTATACTCATCTGTTACAACAAACTTTGCATATTTTTCATTACATGCATTATCTATTGTTTTATTTTTTATAATAGATAACTCATCTGTTGAAAATAATCAGATAAATATGACCATCTATTGCAACAATTATAGAATTTTTTTTTATAACAAATGTATAATATGTATTATTTTGTAACAACCTGTTTAGTCGATTCGAGCAGTAGAATTATTTTTGATAATAACTGACAATGTCGACGGATCACATGACGGACCGTCATGGTCACGACGGACCGTCGAGGCTCTTCGTTCCAAAACACTTCAACTCTGAAATCTGGGTACTGAGATCGACTCTCTGAACTTCACGACGGAACTGCAGCACGGACCGTCGTAGACACGAAGGACCGTCACAAACCCCTTTTACTCAATTTAACTCTCTGAACTTTGTGACGGACCTGCAGGACGGACCGTCATAGACACGACGGACCGTCACAGGTTGCGTGACCCCAACTAGGTCGGATTTCTGCTAAAAGTTTTAAAGGGGTGTTTTGGACTATTCATGACAAACTTTATAAAATTAGTGGGGTAAGTTTAATAATCTATTTACTTGGGGTTACTTTTATCATAATGGGTTACTTTTATCATAATGAATTATATGATAATTAGGGTAAAAGAAAAAGAATCTGGAGAAGAAAAAGAAAAAGATAGAGAGGGAGAACGAGCGAGAAGAGAAATGAAGAGGAAAGCAAAGGCATTGGGGAGATAGCTTGCTTGATCACGATTCTTCGGTGAGGTGTAGGTTATGGTTTATTTCTATGTGATAGATAAACTCTAAATAGCGATTGATATGTATTGGGTAGTATTGTAAAGTCTTCTACATGCTTGATTGTGTGTTTGTATGTTGTGATCGTATAATTGTGGTGGTTAGAATGATGAGACTGTTGAATCTTCAATCTTGATTCATCTCTATTAAGATGACACCTTGACATAAAGAAGGCTTGATGAACTAAAATAATGAGATAAATGGATCGGAGTGTCACGTTCCGACACGTCGTATTATGGGATCGGAGTGTCACGTTCCGACACGTAGTATTAGGGGATCGGAGTGTCACGTTCCGACACCTAGTATTAGGGGATCGGAGTGTCACGTTCCGACACGTAGTAATAATGGATTGGAGTGTCACGTTCCAACATAGTATTAGGGGATCGGAGTGTCACGTTCCGACACGTAGCATTAGGGGATCGGAGTGTCACGTTCCGACACAAAAATAAAGAGAAAAGTAATCTTGAATCATGTTAATATACTCAAATTCGAAGAACCTATTTCCCAATGAGTATGGTGTGGAGGCTTGAGTTCTCATAGGTGTGTTTGGTGTTGCTGCCAATGGTTCTTGTACTTGTTGATTGTCACCTGTTAAGTATTGTGGTTGATTTTATATTATTATTCAGTATATATTGTTTTCTATTTTGAGTTGGCCGATGATACCTACTCAGTACGTGTTCCTTGTATTGACCCCTACTTGTAATTTTCTCTGTTGTTGTGGAGTGCATTAAGTGTACCATCGACTTCGACTCGCCCTCAACTCTAGCCAGTCTTCATCACGTCAGATTTCAGGGTGAGCTATTGTTCGTAGCTCGGACTGGATTCTCTCTTTCACATCTTGATGTCTTGAAGTTCGGACATGGACCATCCTTTTACTTATTTTAGCTTCTTAAATACTCTTAGATTTAAATTTGAAATGAGGATAGATGTTCTTGGTGTGATGACTTCCAGATTTTGGGGATAATAATTGATAAACTTTAGAAGCTTATTATTTGGTTATATTAATGAGTTTTGAGTCTTCCGCATTTTATTTGTTCACTATGGTTGAAATGTTAGTAAACGTGGGGTTTAGATTTGTTGGTTCGCTCACATAGGAGGATAAGTGTGGGTGCTACTCGCGGCTTGTTTTGGGTCGTGACAAACTTGGTATCAGAGCGTTAGGTTCGTTGGTCTCATCACACCAGAACGAGTCTAGTAGAGTCTTGAGGAACGGTAGGGGGACGCCCTTACTTTTCTTTGAGAGGCTATAGGACTTTAGGAAAATTCCATTCTTTCTTTCTTTCATGCTATTACTTGGATACAATTGTTATTTAGGTGATACAAATTGGTATCTGACATCCTCACTCTATTTCAGATGGTTAGAACTAGAGCAACAACTATGCCAACACCAACACCGGCAAGACAGGGTGCGTCTGAGCCAACTCTGAGGCTGTAGCTCGAGGAGGAACAGTGGCAAGAGGCCGTGGTAGAGGTCGCAGGAGGACGTCCTTTAGAGGTAGAGGACAAACACCTGTTCTAGCTAGTAATAAAGTGGTGACTCCTCCACCGACTGATGAGGTAGTAAGAAAGGGTGAGGAAGGGGAAAATGAGCAGGTTCAAGATGAGGAATTACCACCCCAGCCTACCCCAGATATGATTAATCAGGTTCTTACTTATCTTAGCGGGTTATCTGATCAGGTCCAGACACCTCCAGTGTTTTCTTCACCAGCACCTCAGGTTCCGGGAGTACAACATGCAGCTGCTGTGGCTCCCCGCGTGGAAGCCTCATTGGAAGTAGGAACGTTTCCTCGATTGACTACAGGGCCTATAATGAAGAGTGATCATCATGAACTTTTCACTAAATTCTTGAAGTTGAAACCTCCAGTCTTCAAGGTTGCTGAATCTGAGGATGCTTATGATTTTCTGGTTGATTGTCATGAACTGCTACATAAGATGGACATAGTAGAAAAATTCGGTGTTGAGTTTGTGACCTATCAGTTTCAGGGAAATGTCAAAATGTGGTGGCGGTCGTATGTTGGAATGTCAACCAGCACAGGCACCACTTATGACTTGGGCATCATTCTCTAGCTTATTTATGGAGAAGTATATACCCCGGACTTTGAGGGACAAGAGGAGAGATGAGTTCCTAAACTTAGAGCAAGGCAGGATGTCTGTTACTGCTTATGAGGCTAAGTTTCGTGCACTATCCAGGTATTCCACCCAGATTTGCTTCAGTCCACAAGAACGGATTCGCCGTTTTGTGAAGGGATTGAGATCATTTGCAGATCCCAGCCTTACAGGTAGCTGCTGCAGCAAAATCCTTCAGGAAGTGGTTGATTGTGATAGAGGTGGGGGGGGGTGAAGCCAGACGACTTCACCCTAGCGTCGACATCTAAGAAGTTCCGTAAGGGAGGTGAGTTTAGTGGGTCTTACTCCAGAGGGCAGAGTTCAGGAGGCTACGCAGCCCGACCTATTCAGTCTTCACTGCAGCTGTAGCTGGGGGTCCATCGCAGACCAGTCAATATTTCTCTAAGTTTGGAGGTTATCCCCAGAATTCGTCATTCTCACAGAGACCTATGCTTGACTCAAGAGATTGTTATGGATGTGGAGAGACTGGACATTTTAGGAGGTATTGTCCAAAACAGAGTTACAGACCCCCAATAGTTAGAGGTAGAGGTGGTCATGGTAGAGGCCGCCATTTTGGAGGACGTGGTGGCAAAGGAAATGGTGGTCATCAAATCAGTCGGGGTGGCGGGCAAGTTGGAACCACTGCAGCGCAACATGGTAGGGGAAACGGGCAGACAGGTGATAGGGCCCATTGTTATGCTTTCACCGGGAGGTCTGAAGCACAGACATCTGATGCCGTTATCACAGGTAATCTTTTGGTTTGTGATTGCATGGCTTCTGTATTATTTGATCCTGGATCCACATTTTCATATGTATCTTCCTCCTTTGCTACTGGTCTTGATTTATATTGTGATTTGCTTGACATGCCTATTCGTGTCTCTACTCCTGTGGGTGAGTCTGTGATAGTTGAAAAGGTGTATAGGTCTTGTCTTGTGACTTTTGTGGGGAGCAATACTCATGTAGATTTGATTATTCTAGAGATGGTTGATTTTGATGTAATTATGGGTATGACTTGGCTTTCTCCAAATTTTGCAATCTTAGATTGTAATGCTAAAACTGTGACATTGGCCAAGCCTGGGACAGATCCGCTAGTGTGGGAGGGTGACTATATTTCCACTCCAGTTCATATCATCTCCTGTTTTCGTGCTAAGAGAATGGTTAGTAAGGTTTGTTTAGCTTTCTTGTCCCATCTCAGGGATGATACTTCCCAAGTACCTTCGATTGAGTCTGTCTCGATAGTCCGTGAGTTTCTGGATGTGTTTCCTGCCGACCTTCCTGGTATGCCACTTGATAAGGATATTGATTTTTGTATTGATCTAGAGCCGGGTACTCGCCCCATTTCCATACCCCCTTATAGAATGGCTCCAGCTGAGTTAAGGGAGTTAAAGGCCCAACTTCAGGAGTTGTTAGGTAAAGGTTTTATTAGACCAAGTGCATCCCCTTGGGGTGCTCCTGTTTTATTTGTGAAGAAGAAGGATGGAAGTTTTCGGATGTGCATAGACTACAGGCAACTGAATAAGGTAACTATTAAGAACAAGTATCCTATTCCTCGCATTGATGATTTGTTCGATCAGTTACAAGGTGCTTGTACCTTCTCAAAAATTGATTTGAGATCTGGTTATCATCAATTGAAAATACGGGCAACAGATGTGCCAAAGACTGCTTTTCGCACCAGGTATGGGCATTATGAATTCTTAGTACTGTCTTTTGGGCTTACGAATTCCCCTGCTGCTTTCATGAGCCTGATGAACGGGATTTTCAATCCATATCTGGATCTCTTTGTCATTGTATTCATTGATGATATACTGATATACTCAAAGAGCAGGAAAGAACATGAGGAGCATTTGAGAATTGTATTGGAGTTGTTGAGAGAGAAAAGGCTTTATGCCAAATTTTCCAAGTGTGAGTTTTGGCTAGATTCAGTGTCCTTCTTGGGACACGTGGTTTCTAAGAATGGAGTGATGGTGGATCTTTCTAAGATTGAAGCAGTGAAGAGTTGAGTAAGGCCTACTAATGTTACAGAGGTAAGGAGCTTTGTTGGTTTAGCTAGCTACTACCGTCGATTTGTCAATGGATTTTCTTCTGTTGCCTCCCAACTGACAAATTTGACTAAGAAGAATGTTCCATTTATATGGTCGGACGAATGTGAAGAAAGCTTCCAGAACCTTAAGACCTCGTTGACTACTGCACCAATTCTTACCTTGCCAGTGGAAGGTAAGAATTTCATTGTTTATTGTGATGCATCTTATTCGGGTTTGGGTGCAGTGCTAATGCAGGAGAGGAATGTAATTGCTTATGCTTCGAGGCAATTAAAATTGCATGAACGTAACTATCCGACCCATGATTTGGAGTTGGCTACAGTTGTGTTTGCATTAAAGCAATGGAGACATTATCTATATGGGGTGAAGTGTGAAGTCTATACAGATCATCGTAGTTTACAGTATGTCTTTACTCAGAAAGATTTGAATTTGAGACAGAGGATGTGGATGGAACTACTGAAGTACTATGATATTACTATATTGTATCGCCCAGGAAAAGCTAATGTGGTGGCAGATGCTTTAAGTAGAAAAGCAGGGAGCATGGGAAGTTTAGCCCACTTACAGGTTTTTAGACGCCCATTGGCTAGAGAGGTTCAGACTCTGGCTAATGACTTTATGAGGCTGGAAATACTAGAGAAAGGAGAATTTTTGGCCTGTGTGGAGGCAAGGTCTTCTTTTCTTGACAAGATTAAGGGAAAGCAGTTTACTGATGAGAAGCTGAGCAGAATTCGAGATATGGTATTGCGAGGAGAGGCTAAAGAGGCAATAATTGATGAGGAAGGTGTTTTGAGAATTAAGGGAAGGGTATGTGTGCCCCGTGTGGATGATTTGATTCACACTATTCTTACAGAGGCTCATAGTTCAAGGTATTCTATACATCCTGGTGCAACCAAGATGTATCGTGACCTAAAGCAACATTTTTGGTGGAGTAGAATGAAGCGTGACATTGTTGATTTTGTTGCCCAATGCCCGAATTGTCCGCAGGTAAAGTATGAACACCAGAGGCCCGGAGGAACACTCTAGAGAATGCTCATTCCTGAATGGAAGTGGGAAAGTATTGCAATGGATTTCGTGGTTGGTCTTCCAAAGACATTGGGTAAGTTTGATTCTATTTGGGTAATTGTTGACAGATTAACTAAGTCTGCTCACTTCATTCCGGTCAAGGTGACTTACAATGCAGAGAAGTTAGCCAAACTCTATATCTCAGAAATTTTTTGATTGCATGGAGTTCCACTTTCCATCATATCAGATAGATGCTGAATTAGGTACTAGGTTGGACCTTAGTACTGCATTTCACCCTCAGACAGATGGACAGTCTGAGTGAACGATTCAGGTGTTGGAGGATATGCTTCGTGCATGTGTGATAGAATTTGGTGGTCATTGGGATAACTTCTTACCCTTAGCAGAATTTTCATACAATAATCGCTATCACTCAAGTATTGATATGGCCCCATTTGAGGCACTGTATGGGAGGAGATGTAGGTCTCCCATTGGTTGGTTTGATGCATTTGAGGTGAGGCCATGGGGTACCGACCTTTTGAGGGAATCGTTAGATAAAGTAAAATTCATTCAGGAGAAGCTTCTAGCAGCTCAGAACAGGCAGAAAGAATATGCAGATCGAAAGGTTAGGGACTTGGATTTTATGGAGGGTGAACAAGTCTTGCTGAAGGTTTCACCCATGAAAGGGGTGATGCGGTTTGGTAAGCGAGGTAAGCTTAGTCCGAGGTATATTGGTCCATTTGAAGTTCTGAAACGCGTGGGGGAGGTGGCTTATGAATTGGCATTGCCTCCAGGACTCTCAGGAGTGCACCCGGTATTTCATGTGTCTATGCTGAAAAAATACCATGGGGATGGAAACTACATTATTCGTTGGGATTCAGTTCTTCTTGATGAAAATTTGTCTTATGAGGAGGATCCTGTTGCTATTTTAGATAGAGAGGTCCACAAGTTGAGATCAAAGGAGATTGCGTCTATCAAGGTTCAGTGGAAGAATCGGCCAGTTGAAGAGTCCACTTGGGAGAATGAGGCTGATATGCAAGGAAGATATCCACATCTTTTTACAGATTCAGGTACTCTTTCTCGCCCTTGTTTTTCTTCCTGAGATCGTTCGAGGATGAACGATGGGTAAATTGGTATCTATTGTAACAACCTGCTTAGTCGATTCGAGCAGTAGAATTATTTTTTATAATAACTGACTGTGTCGATGGATCACATGACGGACCGTCATGGTCACGACGGACCGTCGAGGATCTTCGTTCCAAAAAACTTCAACTCTGAAATCTGGGTACTGAGATCGACTCTCTGAACTACACGACGGAACTGTAGCAGCACGGACCGTCGTAGACACGACGGACCATCACAAACCCCTTTTACTGAATTTAACTCTCTGAACTTTGTGACGGACCTGCAGGACAGACCGTCATAGACACGACGGACCGTCACAGGTTGCGTGACCCCAACTGGGTCGGATTTCTGCTAAAAGTTTAAAGGGGTGTTTTGGACTATTCATGACAAACTTTATGAAATTAGTGGGGTAAGTTTAATAATCTATTTACTTGGGGGTTAAAAGAGATAACTTTAAAATAAATAATGTTTTACTTTTATCATAATGAATTATATGATAATTAGGGTAAAAGAAAAAGAATCTGGAGAAGAAAAAGAAAAAGACAGAGAGGGAGAACGAGCGAGAAAGAGAGAACGAAGAGGAAAGCAAAGGCATTGGGGAGATAGCTTGCTTGATCACGATTCTTCGGTGGAGGTAGGTTATGGTTTATTTCTATGTGATAGATAAACTCTAAATAGCGATTGATATGTATTGTGTAGTATTGTAAAGTCTTCTACATGCTTGATTGTGTGTTTGTATGTTGTGATCGTATAATTGTGGTGGTTAGAATGATGAGACTGTTGAATCTTCAATCTTGATTACTCTCTATTAAGATGACGCCTTGACATAAAGAAGGCTTGATGAACTAAAATAATGAGATAAATGGATCGGAGTGTCACGTTCCGACACGTAGTATTAGGGGATCGGAGTGTCACGTTCCGACACGTAGTATTAGGGGATCGGAGTGTCACGTTCCGACATGGTAGTAATAATGGATCGGAGTGTCACGTTCCGACACGTAGTATTAGGGGATCGGAGTGTCACGTTCCGACACGTAGCATTAGGAGATCGGAGTGTCACGTTCCGACACAATAAGAATAAAGAGAAGTAATCTTGAATCATGTTAATATACTCAAATTCGAAGAACCTATTTCCCAAATAAGTATGGTGTGGAGGCTTGAGTTCTCATAGGTGTGTTTGGTGTTGCTGCCACTGGTTCTTGTACTTGTTGATTGTCACCTGTTAAGTATTGTGGTTGATTTTATATTATTATTCAGTATATATTGTTTTCTATTTTGAGTTGGCCGATGATACCTACTCAGTACGTGTTCCTTGTACTGACCCCTACTTGTAATTTTCTTGTTTTTTTGTGGAGTGCAGCAAGTGTACCATCGACTTCGACTCGCCCTCAACTCTATCTAGTCTTCATCACGTCAGATTTTAGGGTGAGCTATTGTTCCTAGCTCGGACTTGATTCTCTCTTTCACGTCTTGATGTCTTGAAGTTCGGACATGGACCATCCCTTTTACTTATTTTATCTTCTTAAATACTCTTAGATTTAGAAATTTGAGGATAGATGTTCTTGGTGTGATGACTTCCAGATTTTGGGGATAATAATTGATAAACTTTAGAAGATTATTATTTGGTTATATTAATGAGTTTTGAGTCTTACGCATTATATTTTGTTCACTATGGTTGAAATATTAGTAAACGTTGGGGTTTAGGTTGGTTCGCTCACATTGGAGGATAAGTGTGGGTGCCACTCTCGGCTCGTTTTGGGTCGTGACATATTTGTTGTAATAGATGACCCATCCATGAAAATAATCAAAGCATATATAATCATCTATTGTAGAGTAATTACATGATCAACTAAATGTATTTGTCTTAAATAAAGTGATCAATTCATTATTTTGATATGAAATACTCCATTAGCCCATAAATAGTGATAAATAAAGTTATTAAATTATAATTACCTTGCAATTATAAGTTTAATTATAATCTCAATGCATTATTTGTTGCAATAGATGACCAATCCATTGGAAATAATCAAGCATATATGCTCATCTATTTTAGAGTAATTACATGATCAACTAATTGTATTCGTCTTAAATAAAGTGATTAATTGATTATTTTGATATGAAATACTTCATTAACCCATAATTAGTGATACATAAAATTATTATCATAATTGTCTTTTAATTAATAAGTTCAATTACATTTTCAATGTATTGTAGAGTAATTACATTATCAACTAACTTTATTCGCCTTAAATAAAGTAATCAATTGAATATTTTGATATGAAATGCTTCATTAGTCCATAATCAGTGATAAATAAAGTTATATAATTATAATAACCTTGCAATTATAAGTTTAATTATAATCTCAATGCATTATTTGTTGCAATAGATAACCCATCTATTACAAATGTCTAATATGTATCATTTGTTTGAAATAGATGACCCATATATGCTTATCTGTCGCAATGAATAATTCATCTGTTGCAACAGTTATAGAAAAATTTGTTACAACGAAGGTCTAATATGTATTATTTGTTGCAGTAGATGACCAATTTATGTTCTTCTGTAGCAATGGATGATTCATCTGTTGCAACAATTATAGGAATTTGTTACAACAAATATCTAACATGTATTATTTGTTGCAATAGATGACCCATCCATTGAAAATAATCAAGCATATATGCTCATCTATTTTAGAGTAATTACATGATCAACTAATTGTATTCCTCTTAAATAAAGTGATCAATTGATTATTTTGATATGAAATACTTCATTAGCCCATAAATAGTGATAAATACAGTGATTTAATTATAATTAACTTTTAATTAATAAGTTCAGTTATATTTTCAATGTATTGTAGAGCAGTTACATGATCAAGTTACTGTATTCGTCTTAAAATAAAGTGATGAATTGATCATTTTGATATGAAATACTCTATTAGCCCATAATTGGTGATAAATAAATTTATTTAATTATAATTAACTTTTAATTAATAAGTTCAATCACATTTTCAATCTATTGTAGAGTAATTACATTATCAACTAGTTGTATTCATCTAAAATAAAGTGATCAATTGATTATTTTGATATGAAATACTTCATTAACCCATAATTATTGATACATAAAATTATTTAATCATAATTATCTTTTAACTAATTAGTTCAATTGCATTTTCAATATATTGTAGAGTAATTACATTGTCAACTAAGTGGATTCGTTATAAATAAAGTGATCAATTGATTATTTTGATATTAAATGCTTCATTAACCCATAATCAGTGATAAATAAAGTTATTTAATTATAATAACCTTGCAATCATAAGTTTAGTTATAAACTCAATGCATTATTTGTATAACCCATCTGTTACAACAAATGTTTAATATGTATTATTTTTTTTGCAATAGATGACCCATATAAGCTCATCTATCGCAATGAATAATTTATCTGTTGCAATTATTATAGGAACTTATTATAACAAAGGTCTAATATGTATTACTTGTTGCAGTAGATGACCCATATATGCTTATCTGTTGGAACAATTATAGGAAGTTGTTACAACAAATATCTTATATGTATTATTTGTTGCAATAGATGACCAATCCATTGGAAATAATCAAGCATATATGCTCATCTATTTTAGAGTAATTACATGATCAACTAATTGTATTCGTCTTAAATAAAGTGATCAATTGATTATTTTGATATGCAATACTTTGTTAGCCCATAAATAGTGATAAATAAAGTTATTAAGTCATATTTATTTTTTATTAAATAATTCACTTACGTTTTCAATGTATTGTACGACAGTTACATGATCAAGGAACTGTATTCGTCTTTAATAAAGTGATCAATTGATTATTTTGATATGAAATACTCTATTATCCCATAATTAGTGATACATAAAATTGTTTAATCATAATTATCTTTTACTTAATAAGTTCAATTACATTTTCAATGTGTTGTAGAGTAATTACATTATCAACTAACTCTACTTGTCTTAAATAAAGTGATCAATTGATTATTTTGATATGAAATATTTAATCACCCCATATTTAGTGATAAATAAAATTATTTAATTATAATAACCTTGAAATTATAAATTTAGTTATAATCTCAACGATTATTTGGTGCAATAAATACTTATTTGCTAAAACAAATGTCTAATATGTATTATTTGTTTGCAATAGATGACCCATGTATGCTCATCTGTTGCAATGAATGATTAATCTGTTGCAATAATCATAAGAATTTGTTATAACAAATTCTAATATGTATTATTTGTTGCAATAGATGACCAATCCATTGGGAAATAATCAAGCATATATGCTCGTCTTTTTTAGAGTAATTACATGATGAACTAATTGTATTCGTCTTAAATAAAGTGATCAATTGATTATTTTGATATGAAATATTTTATTATCCTACAAATAGTGATAAATAGAGTTTTTTAATTATAATTATCCTTTAATTAATAAGTTCAATTACATTTTTAATGTATTGTAGAGTAGTTACATGATCAGTAACTGTACTCGTGTTTAATAAAGTGATCAATTGATTATTTTTATATGAAATTCTCTATTAGTAAAATTAGCGATAAATAAAATTATTTAATTATAATTACCTTTTAATTAACAAGTTTAATTACATTTTTAATGTATTGTAGAGTAATTACATGGTTAAACTAATTATACTCGTCTTAAATAAAGTGATCAATTCATTATTTTGATATAAAATGTTTCATTAGCCCAAAGTGATGAATAAAGTTATTTAATTATAATAACCTTGCAATTATAAGTATAATTTCAATGCATTATTTGTTGCAATACATAACTTATTTGCTACAAATATGTATTTTTTTTTTTGCAATAGATTACCCATATATGCTCATCTTTTGCAATGGATAATTTATTTGTTGCAACAACTTTAGGAATTTGTTACAACAAATGTCTATTATTTATTATTTGTTGCAATAGATGATCCATATATGCTCATCTATTGCAATGGATGATTCATCTGCTGCAACAATTATTGGAATTGTTACAACAAATGTCTATTATGTATTATTTGTTGCGATAGATGACCCATCCATTGGAAATAATCAAACATATATACTCATCTATTGTTGAGTAATTACATGATCAACTAATTGTATTTATTTTAAATAAAGTGATCAATTGATTATTTTGATATGAACTACTTCATTAGCCCATAAATAGTGATAAATAAAGTTATTTAATTATTATTACCTTTTTATTAATCTGTTCAATTACCTTTTCAATGTATTGTAGGGTACTTACATGGTCAAGTAACTCTATTCGTCTTAAATAAAGTGATCAATTGATTATTTTGATATGAAATACTCTATTACCCCATAATAGTGATAAATAAAGTTATTTAATTATTATTACGTTTTTATTAATCTGTTCAATTACCTTTTCAATGTATTGTAGGGTACTTACATGATCAAGTAACTCTATTCGTCTTAAATAAAGTGATCAATTGATTATTTTGATATGAAATACTCTATTACCCCATAATTAGTGATAAATATAATTATTTAATTATAATTACATTTTAATTATAAAGTTCAATTATATTTTTAATGTATTGCAGAGTAATTAAATGATCAACTAATTGTATTCTTCATTTATAAAGTGATCAATTGATTATTTTGATATGAAATGCTTGATTATCCATAATTAGTGATAATAAAGTTATTTAATTATAATAACCTTGCAATTATAAGTATAATTTCAATGCATTATTTGTTGCAATACATAACTTATTTGCTACAAATATGTATTATTTTTTTTTGCAATAGATGACCCATATATGCTCATCTTTTGCAATGGATAATTTGTTTGTTGCAACAACTTTAGGAATTTGTTACAACAAATGTCTATTATTTATTATTTGTTGCAATAGATGATCCATATATGCTCATCTATTGCAATGGATGATTCATCTGCTGCAACAATTATTGGAATTTGTTACAACAAATGTCTATTATGTATTATTTGTTGCGATAGATGACCCATCCATTGGAAATAATCAAACATATATACTCATCTATTGTTGAGTAATTACATGATCAACTAATTGTATTTATTTTAAATAAAGTGATCAATTGATTATTTTGATATGAACTACTTCATTAGCCCATAAATAGTGATAAATAAAGTTATTTAATTATTATTACCTTTTTATTAATCTGTTCAATTACCTTTTCAATGTATTGTAGGGTACTTACATGGTCAAGTAACTCTATTCGTCTTAAATAAAGTGATCAATTGATTATTTTGATATGAAATACTCTATTACCCCATAATAGTGATAAATATAATTATTTAATTATAATTACATTTTAATTATAAAGTTCAATTATATTTTTAATGTATTGCAGAGTAATTAAATGATCAACTAATTGTATTCTTCATTAATAAAGTGATCAATTGATTATTTTGATATGAAATGCTTGATTATCCATAATTAGTGATAAATAAAGTTTTTTAATTATAATAACATTGAATTATAAGTTTAATTATAAACATAATGCATTATTTGTTGCAATAGATAACCATGTCTAATAGGTATTATTTGTTTGCAATAGATGACCCATATATGCTCATCTGTTTCAATGGATGATTCATCAGTTGCAACAATTATAGAAATTTATTACAACAAATATCTAATATGTATTATTTGTTGCAATGACGATTCACCCATTGGAAATAATCAAGCATATATGTTAATCTATTGTAGAGTAATTACATCATCAACTAATCGTTTTCGTCTTAAATAAAGTGATCAATTAATTATTTTGATATGAAATACTTCATTATCCCATAAATGGTGATAAATAAAGTTATTTAAATCAGTAGCAAAAGATTAAGTTTTCGTCCAACAAATGACCTATTTGTTGCAACAAATATGTAATTTATTGGATGTAAGTAATCGGTAGCAAATGATCAAGTTTTCATCCAACAAATGACCCATCTATTGCAACTGATTAGTCAACTGCTGTTGGATGAAAGCAAAACAGTAGCAAACTCTTATGTTTTCTTTTAACAGATGATCTATCTATTGAATAGATGACTATATATGAGTCATTTATTGTAAGAAAACTAAATGAAGTAAACAAAATAATCAATTAATTTGAATAAAGATTGTTCTGTAGAAGACTTACTATATCATGAGGAGGATTTAAGAGATCAACATAATTTATTTTTGGGTTGTTCTTGGCAAACAATCACCTAAGAATTTGTGGTTGAGAAATTTCTTCCGAGTAATCCTTGAATAGTTTCCTAAGGTAAGGCATTTCTTCAAAAGCCCAAGGAAAGACACATAAATTGTTTTTTTCGATTATAACTTTGACAACAAATATTCGACAATTGTGAAACAGTTATCATACCCCATGGACAATTGTTGAATGCATCCAAATCCCGAGCAATTACAAACAAACCAGGATCTATGACATTGTTGATTTCCTTAGCCCATAACATGGCATGCACAAACCAAACTAAGCACAGTCATTCTTTGTGCTTCTTCAAGACTTTTTTGCTTTTGGGATCTTGTAACAAATCTTTGGCTTTATAACTAGGTCCAATAATAGTCAACAAATCATTTACATTATTTATTTATTTTTCTTTGTCTTTGTTGATTTTGGTGTTGACTATACCTTTCTTGCCAGTCTTGACTTATTTAGATATCTTTTTTCTCTAGGTTTTCTTAAGGGTGTAACTTTAGGAAGAGGTTCAGAAGGAGGATGACATCTTAGTGCAGTCACTATGGCAAATTCTTCATGCCAAGACAAACCGGCATACCACAATAGTTTATCCAAATCTCATCCATTTTCTTGTTCTTATCTTTCAAAGCATGATCATCATCACCCTTATACTTGATCTTGCGCTTGAAAAGATCATACACCATGCCCTATTGAAAATGTGCATTGTTACCCTCCAACATATCGAGAAAGTATCCAAAACAACTGAACATACAGAAATCCTCCAACTTTTCATCCATTAGTATCAATCGAAAACTATCACTTTCATTTTCATCTCCTTCCTCATTTTGTTTTTCCCCTTCCTCATAATCTCCTTTATTATGTTCAGTTTCTTCATCATCTTCATCTTCATCATTTATTTCCTTTTCTTTTTTATTTTATCTTCCTCCTTTACAATTTCCATAATGTCATTTTGTTTTTGGACATCTACAGAAGGTAACACATCATCTTTTTGTGAAATGACTTCTTGAACAAGTTCTTCTAATGGTGTTTATACTTTAGCTCTTTATTTGATTTATAAGAGAGTGATTCACTTGTTTTTCATTTTGAAGCCATTTTATCTACAAATAAAAAATTGAAAAAAACTACAATCAATTCATGCATCATTCAAAACTAGATAGCAATAAACAGTGAATATTCATATAGCCAACACTAACTAGCTTGGAACTGAGGTATGGTTGTTGTTGCTTAAACTAGAGATAATTTATTGGTTGGAGATGAAATGTAAAACACTACAAACTATATACAAAAGTTAAACCAATCACCAGAACTAGGACAAATTAGCAGCAAAACTGCATCAAGACAACACCAAAAAATGAACAAATTAGCATAAAAAAACTACACTATATTAACTATCAAAAAATTAGCATAAAAAAACTACACTATATCAACTATCAAAACTGGAAAAAAATTGCAACAATTCCTACACCAAATTAACAATCAAAACTTAAAAAACTACAGCAATATCTAGACTAAATCAACAACCTAAACTGACCAAAATTGCACTAAACATTTGCTAAAACTACAACAAGAAGCAATTATTATAGAAAAGTGATAGTAAAAAGGCCCAAGATAACATTTGATAAACTAAAAAGAGTAAAATCAATAAATAAAACATAAATTAAAAGCTCTATTATTCATGGAAAACACCTACAACAATTTATTCATTCCAATATTTCTTTAAAAAAAATGAACTAAAAACCCTAATTCTTTTCAAAAAAATAAAGTTTTCCCGCAAATCGATGTGTCCTTGGCTGGTTAGAATAGATGAATTGGAAGCTCAAAAGTTAGGCGCGGAAGTTGAAAGTTGTCGAAGAAACTGATTGGAAGAACGAATCAATTTCAATTTTGAGAAGATCTTGTTGCACAGTCGAGAAAGGAGAACGTGTTTGAGAAAAACATGTTTGAGGAGAGAGAGGGAGTGAAAAATTTATTTATTTGTTGTGTCGGTTGTTTTGTATTTATTAAAAGATTATAAGTTTTTGAAAATATTAATTGAGTCACCAATTAACTTAATCAACTACTTAAGTGTCTTTGAACTATTTTTGGTCAACATCATCACCAATAGTTAATTCTAAACTTAAAGAATACCATTCTTTCAAATTTCTCAAGAAATCCTTAGACTTCTCTGTTCATTTTCAAGAAAAAAAGTTTACACTCTTCTTTTTCAAGAAGAAGACTTTAAAATTTTTCTTTTCTCCCATGGAGCCTTCACCTTCTCTCTATTCTTGTACAAGAATTCTTTTCTATGGAGCAATGGAGCAGTTAGACCTTGTGACAACTTCGTCGTAGAAAATTCGTCTAACTTTCACCGACAATCAAATTAATCTTTTCTTCCCCAGTTTTTTCAGCTCTGGTCAAAGTATCCAGATCGGATTGACCAAATTCGACCCGTACCAGTCTCGCGTCGAGACAGGTTCACCTTCCAAATTGAAGAGTCCGTGCAAAATAACTTTTAGCTATGCCAAATGTTATTATGTTTGGTTCCTTAACTATATATTTTTACTGGATTTAGTTTTTTAACTATCCCAATGTTATCAAGTTTGGTCTCTTAACTATACATTTACCTATTTTAGTCTCTTCACTTTAGACTTACGATTTTAGTCCCTTTTTAAGTATTCAAAAACTTATTAGGTTTTACTTTGTATACTTTTATAGAAATAAATTAGGTTTATATCAACGAAATTCATCACTTCGTGAAATTAAATGTTTAAGTCATTTTTTCAAAAAAAATTCTCTCCCCACAACTTTTTTCAATAAAATCGCTGCAGTACAAAATTTGGAATCAAAGTATTTGAGTAAAACATTTAAAATTTTATTCTCATTGCAAGAAACTCAATTCTATTAAATATAAATAAATCTCTCTCTATACCTAATAGGTAATTAATATTTTCTTTTTTATAATAAATTTTATCATTTTCAAGTCATTAACAACGATAATATATTTCATTTCATCCTTCATTCAATAAAATCAACACTTATATCTTATTTCCCCATTAATTTTATTTTGAATCGTTGAGGTTAAGGTTCTTTTCGTAAGAATAATTTGCAGAAAAAGTAGTGGGGAAAGAGAAACTATTGAAAAATGGGTTAAAGATTTGATCTCCCATACAAATTATTCTGTTGATAATAAACTTAAACTATTTGTAGATATAGTCTGAGACTAAACCTGATAATTTTTTAATCTAAAACTAGTAAGTGTAGTTAAAAATTGTTAAGCATAAAGTTAAGAGACCAAACTTGATAAAATTTTGATTAGTTAAAGGATTAAATCTAATAAATGTATAGCTAGGAGAATATTTTAGACCTACTCTAAAAGTACATGACCATTTATGACATTTTCTCATATAGAGTACATAATCTCATACATTGGGAAGCTAATTACATCCTATTTCGGAAGTTTCTCCAAGTATAAAATTCTGAATTTTTTATTGCTCTTGAATATATCTCTTGGTTGTTCGATACGTCGCAAATGATATATTACTTAATTATAGGGATGTATCCATAAAGGGAGGGATAAAGAAAAAATGATCTAACAGTCCAATTGTTTGCAAAGGGTGGTTGAACGTAATTAGTATATATTGTTTTCAAGTAGTATCGAGAACAATATTGGGTAAGAGTCTATTGTTTATTCAAAGTCTCATAAAACTATTTAATCAACATATGATAGGATCATGCCAATTTTCGGGCAGCTCTTTAAAGCCCAAAAGAAGGCTTATTGGATGGATCTATAGATACCGTTAACATTCTCTACCCCAACAAAGTATAAAATGACCCTTGGAACGTGACTGAAACATTTTTTTATCGCTAGACTCATAATGATTGTTGTCTTTAGAGAAACTACGTAGAATTTTCTATTCTCGTATTGCTTTTATTGTATATCTTATAGTGAAGTACAAATATAATTTTTAAGTAATTTTTCATACATTGTTTTTCTTGATATGTATTTAGTCATCAGTTTATTGTCACGATCTAGGGATACCCCCCCCCCTAGATGTAACATGGTGTATAGAACCCCGAGAGACTCAATACAAACCACTTTGTTCTCATAACATAGGAATAGAATAATAAGAGTAAAAACACAATTCAAGTACAGAAATTATAAAGTAAAGCAAAAGTCTAAGCGCTTAGTCTCAATATAGCCATCTATTACAATCTTTGAATGAAATAGGGCCTAGCTTATACAACATGTCAAAAAAGGGAAAGAACATGAAAGGAACTACATATAGGAAAAAGTTGTCCTCTAACCATGAGAACTCACAAAAAATCTTATACAATACTCAAGTCCAAGCTCTAGCCTCTAGAATGATCACCTCGAGAACCGTAGCCTACACTTAAGGGAAAATGTAGGAAAAGTAGGTGTTAGTAAAAAAATGCACTAAGTATGATAGTCATGCATAAAAACATTGAAAACATGCAAAAAGGGACATTTCATTTGAAATCATACAATTACCAAGTTTGAAGATCATCATAAAGAGAGTGGTAAAGTATAAGTCATAATCATAGTCACCGTAGTCATCATCATCTTTAAAACCTTGAAAATCATATAAAGTTTCTTGAGTAACCATAATTCATAATTAATATTCTTTTTCTTGTTTTTATGGGAAAAATCCTTAACCTATATGATACCATGTGAGCTATACATGGTTCACCAGTGTTACCCACATCGAAAAGGGGTGTCCTACTTGCCTAAGGTAGCACCATACTTTTAGCTTAGCTAGATCCACTTGCTAAACAACATATGGGGGAACATAGTTTATGGGATACAGGGATTGCTACCAGAAACCCAAACTCAAGTTGCGTAAAAGGTATCCATCTCATGAGACATACTTTGAGAACCCGGACTCAACTAGTGTAAAATCTTCCATCTCATATTGATTATCCACTCGATGTTAAACATTAAACATATTGCTTAATTTATAAGATAACTCTTCATATTGTAAGAAAATCCTTCACATCATATCATATTCATATTCATGCATAAGTGTGTTTATGATAATATCCTTTCAACAACACAATAACTACATCATAGTCATAGACACTTCACTCTCAAGTGCTCTTAAACATATACATAGATTCCATTAAAACATGTATCATTCTCATACTTTACCCATTCAAGGTTCAAAGATCATATCAAACCAATACATATAGAATTCAATACATTAGATATGGATATCATTATAATTCGAGTAACCCAATCACTACATGCATAATTTCATGACACTTTCTTTCATAAACAAAGATACACATCATAAATTACAATTGAGTAATATAGGGATTTCATGGGTTCTTCATGATTCATCATTAAAAACCATTGGACTTAATATAACATAATTCAAGTAGTCGAATCATTTTTGAAAGAAACCCATGACTTTAGAATCAAATCCTAACTTTTGGATATCTCTATCTTTGAATTTAGATTTTGAAGGGACTCCATAGATAAAAGTTATCCAGGGATGAAAGACTACCATATCTTTATCACAAAGCCTTTTGAATTTGGTGTGAAAAACTTGATTCTTGAACCCTAGCTTACACTTTCTTCTTCTTGTTTGAGTTTTTTAAAGAAAGAATATTTGGAGAGGATGAACTTTGGGAATTTATTTGGTTTTTGGAATAATGATTTGAATAGGTTGATTTTTGAGTAAAAATGAATTATATAATGACCCTATGTTAAGGCAAAACGACCTCACTTAAGCTGGACTAAAACCAGAATTACCCAAAACAACCTTCACTTTAAGTGAGCTTCCACGTCTCATGTGGGGCCTCACTAGTCGTGGCCATAACCAGCAGTGATGGTCCCCTTCGTGCAATTGAGGCAGTGGCTAGGGAATAAGTGCTTTTAGCCCACAAGCCCAAGACATCTTCGTGAGGGGATCCATGAGTCGTGGTCCCTCTTGTGGGCCTTGAGGCAATATATTGCCATCATGCCTTGGCCTTTCAAGTGGTGAACGCATCACCACGAGTTGTGGTCTTCACCACTAGCCTTGAAGTGACCTGTGGAGATGATCCAATGTTGGGAAGCCTTAGGAAGCTACTCCCTCACCACCACGAATGGTATTGTGAGGCATGATGACTACTACAAGCCGTGAAGGCTCACGTGGCATGGTAGCAATGCCTTGGGAACTTTGTGAAGCCTTGGCACCTTCCCCTTGACTCTTTCCCTCTTTCCCTCGGCTATCTTCATGACTCTAATTCTCACGTTTAGCTCTAGTTTAGCCTACTAATTTTTGAGGTGTTACAATATATCCCCCTTGGGATCATTCATCCTCGAATTATGATCTAGACACCTTACGGGAGTAAAGTATCCAGACTAGTAGCCCATCATGCATGCAACATCATAACAATGCAGAAAAGGAAGGAGAAAACATCAACTCCATCTCAAACGTATTCAATGCATCACAAGGAAGTAACAACTACGTCTAACAAACATTATGCATGAAATCTTAACATTTCTCATGTTCATAGGAGGAATTACTTCTCCAAGCTAAAAATATGCTCATCACAATATTATGGAGTCTTTATGCAATAAACTACTAAAATGCACAACTAAAGCGTGTCTAACAATTCATCTCATGAAACACATAAGCAACTCTTACTCAATGCACAACAACATAATGATAATAAATCGTAAAAACTCATTTTCTTACTAAACATAATTTCTCAATGCATATCATAAGGAAATTATGGAAACTTAAATAATACAGATGTCTTCCAAAACAATGAAGATTCAAGAATAACTATTTACCTTAATCTAGAATAGGAGTAGAAGAAAAGATGAGGATGTCAGGACTTCATATCGGCCTCAACCTCCAAGTAGCACCCTCAACTAACTAATTTCTCAATAAAACCTTTATTAAAATTATTCTTTATTTTTCAATTTATTGAATTGTAAGTCTATTATTGTAACAACCCTAAAAATCGATATACAAAGTAATGCTTAATGTGTCTAGAATGCCTACGATTAGACGGGGTACACACAGATTGATGCGCATAGAACTAGACCTCTTTACCCTTGTGACAGCCAAGAAAACTAACTTAGGGAGTTATTTTAGCTAGAAAAGTTTGGTCCATCCTTTTAGGGCTCCCGAATTTGAAGATTTACTAGGATGAGTCTTTACCAGACTTAAAAAGGGGAAATCTTAAGTTTGGGGGGTCTAGGGGTAAAATTGACTTTTTCCAGGCTAAGGGTAGTTTAATAATTACCCTAAATATGTAATTAATTATTTAATTAATAAGGTGTAGGGAAATTTTGGGTAGAAAGAGCCAAAATTGCCATTGAGCAATGTATTGCTCCACCTGGATTCGAACCTAGGTGGGAGAAATGATTTAGCTTGATTATTTATATTGGTGAATTAATTTAATTAATTAATATTTAAATGATGATTTAATAAAAATGAAAATAAGATTATTAATTAAATAATTAATTAATTAATTATGGGGCGGTTCCAGTCGGATCAACCTGGAGGGACCCATTTTCGCGATGGGGACTCAAGGGTTTGAACCTCGAAGGAAGCAACATTTAAGTGGATTAAACTGAGGTTTATAATCTGATTTTTTTAAGGGATTTATAGTCATTTCACTAAAATAATTAAATCAGATTTTAAAAGTTCGAAAGAGTCCTAGTTGACTGACTCTAAACTACTTCACCTAATCTTAAGCCACTCACCTCTTTCATGTTTATCTCTTTCTCCTTCACGTCTATCACTCTCTCATTTCACACTTTCTTTCTTGATGCCAAATGTGAGAAAAAAATCAGAAAACAAAATTTGTTCACACTTGAAGAACTTGCACGCAAAACACAAACGAGAAAGCAATCCGAAAACGTTAAGCAAAATGTAATACGCTTGTCGGGTAAGGTGTGAGTTTTGGGATTGGACGTGAATTTAGAGAAGTTTTGGGAAGCAATTTCAAGTGTTGAACAACATTAAAATCAGGTAAGGATTTTGTTACTCTTGGTCACTTTCCCAAGAGACCCTTAAGACTCAGATAATTCTATTCCGAAACTAGAATTGTTTCCCATTACATGTTCCCTGTCACTAGCTTCTAGCACTGATCTTAGGTTGGTATGTTTGTTGGTAGATTTGGTATGAAGTGTGACTTTCGTGATAATGAGTTCATGATTATGTGTTCGGAATTGTATGAACGATGAAGTGTGTCTGCCGAAATTTCATGAAAAATGTATGTGTATGCCGTGACATTTTCGTTTTTAAGCCTTAACAATGATATGTTTTTATGGTTGAATTTTATGTGCGAATGTTTGTGTAAATCATGATGTGTAATGTTGCTGGATTTAATGGTAATTTTTGGCTGAATATAATCATAAAAAGATTACACTTAATGATGCACCAAATGATCCACAAAATTCCTTAGGAATTAACGTATGAATCGTGATAAAAAAATAATCTGAAAATAGTAACTAATTTTCAGCATTTGGTAGCTTGGGTCCAGCCATGTAGGACTCCCGAATATGAAGATTTACTCTGATGAGTCTTTATCGGACTTAAAAGAAGAAATCTTAAGATTGGAGGGTCTAGGGGTAAAAGGATATTTTTCCAGGCTAAGGGTAGTATCTTAATTACCCTACATATGTAATTATTTAAATAATTAATAAGGTGGACGGGCATTTTGCGTAGAAAGGGCCGAAATTGCCCATTGAGCAAAATCTTGCTTTACCCACGTTTGAATCTAGGTGGGAGCAATGATTTAACTTGATTATTTATATTGGTGAATTAATTTAATTAATTAATATTTAAATGCTGATTTAAGAAAAAGGAAAATCAGAATATTATTATTAATTACTTAATTAATGGGGCGGTTTGGGTCGTGTCAACCCGGAGGGACCCATTTTCGCGATGGGGACGTCACGGGTTCAAACCTCGATGGAAGAAACATTTAAATGGATTAAATTGAGGTTTATAATTTGATTTTTGTAAGGGAATTATGGTCATTTAACTAAAATAATTAAACCAGATTTTTAAAGTTTGAAAGAGTCCTAGTTGACTAATTCTAACTACTTCACCTAATCCTAAGTCACTCACCTCGTTTACGTTTATCTCTCTCTCCTTCACGTCTATCTCTCTCTCATTTCACACTTTCTTTCTGGCTGCCAAATGTGAGAAAGAAATCAGAAAAAAATTGGTTCACACTTGAAGAACTTGCACGCAAAACACAAACGAGAAAGTAATCTGAAAACGTTAAGCAAAACGTAATACGATAGTCGGGTAAGGTGTGAGTTTCGGGATTGGACGTGAATTTGGAGAATTTTTGGGCAGCAAGTTCAAGTGTTGAACAACGTTAAAATCAGGTATGGGTTTTCTTAATCTTGGTCACTTTCCCAAGAGACCCTTAAGACTCAGATTATCTATTCCGAAACTAGGATTGTTCTCTATTACATGTTCCCTGTCATTAGCTCCTATCACTGATCTTAGGTTTGTATATTTGCTGGTAGATTAGGTATGAAGTGTGATTTTCGTGATAATGTGTTCATAATTTTGTGTTCGGAATTGTATGAATGATGAAGTATGTTTGCCGAAATTTCATGAAAAATGTATGTGTATGTCCTGACATGATTTTCGGTTTTAAGCCTTAAAAACGATATATTTTTATGGTTGAATTTTATGTGCGAATGTTTGTGTAAATCATGAGGTGTAAAAGTTGTGTAATGTTGCTGGATTTGATTGTAATTCTTGGCTGAATATAATCATAAAAAGATTTTCACTTAAATATGCACCAAATGAACCATGAAATACCTTAAGAATTAACTTATGAATGATGATAAAAATAAGCTGAAAATAGTGAACAAATATTCCAGCATTTGGTAGGTTGGGTTCGGCCAAACAAAGTGGTACAAAATTCAATGAAAAATAAATGTAAAATAAGTGATATCACTAAGGATTGAACCCAAGAAATCATTACATGAAAGCTACAAAAAAATAAACAAAAGATTGAGAGGAAAATGGATTTGAAGAGACCTAATTTCCAGCTTGCTGGAAATTTGGAGTCTCGGACAAGGATGAGGAAAATTAGCTATGTCTTTTTAATAAAATTAAATGTGAGGTCATTGGGGATTGAACCCATGACCTCACCAAATGAAAATTACATAAAAATTTCATAAGAAAAATGAAAGGAAAAATAGATGTGGTGAATGGGGATTGAACCCACAACCTCTTGAATGGCTGAGAGAGTTAGGAGAAAAATAAAGGAGAAAATACATGTGGATAGTGAGGATTGAACCTACAACCTCTTGGATAGGTGAGCAAATTAAGAGATAAATTAAAAGAAAAATAATGAGCTTGTGGAGGATTGAACCCACAACCTTTTTACCTTAAAAGAAAATGGAGAGGATAACATGAAAGAAATATTATGGGGTTGATGATAATCGAACTAGGGTATCCCAAATCTGAAAAATGTAATTATCAAGTTTAAAATAAGATTAAGTGTTGTTCAAGGGATTCGAAATTGGTTTCCCTTGCCCAATTCCGTATTGACACATAAGTCATACGTAAACAAATATTTAATGAATGCTTCCTCTAAAGATTGAAATCAATACATTGACAACTCTACAAGATGCATGTCTTGTACCACATAATTCAGGATAAACCTGAATCACTTAGACAAACTATGAATGAAGTCTCATGGCTTGTATATGTGGCCTCATAAGTCTAGCCTTCGTTTTAAAGTTAGTGAGCCTAAGATGTATGTGATAAAATGATGTAACCCTATAAGGGTTAAGTAAGGGTGTGAAACACACTAAATGGTCAAGTACATTGGCATATGATGAAATGAACATTCACGTGAAGAGGTGAGTAATGATGAAAAGAAAATGTGTTAAAGTTAATGAATGAGGTGACAATATGATAAGAGGCTAATGTGAAAGATGAGGGCAATCTCAAATGAGCCTAAGTAAATGTTACCGAATCATACTCACCTAAGAGAGTGTAAAGCTAATGAAGAGGCCAGTCTCTATGAACACTCTAATGAAAGTATTGAAGTTAATGCATACTTAATACTAACGATGAGATGAGAAATCATCTTATGAGCTATGATATACTCATGCTAGAAGCCAACTTCCATGATGTTTGAGTTGAATGTAACAAAACTTTATATGAGCACCAATAGGCTAACTATGAGCGGTGATGCCTTTCTTCGGGAAGGGAAGAGGTTCACGTAACTCTCATGAGATGAGGCTGTCTGGCATGCTGGGTATGGGTCTCCTTATACCTCCTAGTCTTTGAACCTATACTGCCAATATAGGGATCTAGCAGGGTTCAATTCCCTATATACGCTAGCATGTTTTGGTTCACTTTGGCTGGTGATTCCACCTCTTTTTGGTGTGGGGATTACACAGTGGATTTCATGATGCTCACATGATCTATGTCGTTAAGTCTAAGGTTCCCAAAGAAAGAATGAGGCTAGCCTCAAATGATGCACATAATGAAATGAACGATACTAAAGGTGTTAGGAAAGGATAATCAAGAGGTGTGCTTGACTTAAGTAATGACACTAAGTTATTCTTGGTCATTGCACAGAAAACCTGATGAGAGTCTTAAACTACATCCTAGGTATGACTCGTGGCTGCACTAGTATATGAAAGAATGAAAATGAAGTACGTATGAATGAATGAAGCAGACTCTGTGTTTGTTAAAGAAGGCTCCCTAGTTGAGGTCCCATAAGTTGAGCCCTCATTTTAGGAAGTCCTAATGTCAAGTACATGATTCCAAGGTCTCATGGCATATGAAAGAATGATATGAACTACGTGATATGATATGTGAAATATGTTATGTGCTGCTTGTAAAATGATAAGTATGATGATACATGTTACTCTAATGGAATGAATTTCCTAATCCAAATTTGGAAAGTCCAGTCACTTTCCCAATCCAAATCTGTCAAGTCCACTGACTTTCCTAATCCAAATTTGGCAACTCCACTGGCTTTCCTAATCCAAATTTGGCAAGTCCACTGACAACTTTCCATAATTCATATCGTTAGGTTAGAGCTATTCTTAATTATGCATGTTCTTGGTGTGTGATTGAATATACCCATACTTAGTACAAGTGTGTACTATTCCCATACAACTCTATACTTTTTGATGCAGGCACAGGCGAACGCTAGAGCTTACGAAACGATGTTGCAGCTATCCGGACATGGAGCATTCATCCGGACTTGGTAGCCCTCATGCTTTCAAGGACGCTTGCCATTATATTCTATCTTAGATATATGTTTGAGTTAGTGGAGTATAGTCCACTAGTGCTTTATTTACCGTTTCATTTCAGACTTTGCATTGGTGTTATTTTGCCAAGGATACGTTTAATGCAATTATGAACTACTTCTTTCATTTGATTATTTCTATATTAGATGGTTGATTTGTTAACTCATATGATGTTAAGTATAATATGTTTCACATGTAATAAGAAAACAAAAAGTTCAAATTTTCTGCTTAAATTAACCTAGTTGAAGTAACGATAACGTATGTAGGCTTGTCTGCGACCTTTAAGAGGTCAATGACGCCGGTCTCGTCTGGGGTCATGATTTCGATCATGACAAATATCTCTACTTAAAATTCTTCATATGAAATACTTTCGTCAAGTCCAAACCCTTCTAAGGTAATGATAGATGTCGGGTCTCCAATACATTTTTTAAGCATAGAAACGCCGAAATATCGGATGAATTGAACCCAACTCATTTGGCAATCCAATTTATAGGCTACTTTACCAACACACCTCAAAATTTGGTATGTTCCTAATACCGAGAACTAAGTCTTCCCTTATTTCCAAACCTCATCAAACTCTTCATGCGTGAGATTTTTAGATAGATCCAATCATTAACCTCGAATTCTAGGTTCCTTCTTCTCACATCGATATAAGATTTTTGTCGATTTTGAGCCTTTATTAACCTCTCTCTAATAAGTCATACTTTCTCAATGGATTCATAAATTAGAATGGGACCTTTTAAAGAAACTTTACTTAACTCAAACCAATAAATTGGAGACCTACATCTCCTTCCATACAAGGCTTAAAGGAACCATACCGATACTTGAGTGATAGTTATAATTGTAGGCAAACTCTATTAATAGATTGTGGTCATCCCAATTACGCTTGAAGTCTATTACACATGGCCTTAACATATCTTCCAATGTTTAGATGGTACACTCCATTTTCCCATCAGTTTGGGGATGAAAATCCATGCTAAGATTAACTTTAGTGCAAAGACCTTTTAGAACGACTTTCAAAAGTGAGAAGTAAATCGGGTACCCCGGTCAGAAATAAATGTATAAAAGAAACCCCATGAAACCTCAACATTTTCTTATGTAGGGCTTAACATAATATTTCATCGAAAATAAACCTTGACGGGAATAAAAGGAGCTGATTTTGTCATCTGATCTATAATGATCCAAATGAAATCATGTTGTCTCCGGGTGCGAGGTAAACCAAAAATAAAGTCCATGTGTACATCTTCCCATTGCAAGCGGTAATGCCTATATCATGAGATAACCCTTTCGGCCTTTGATAATCGACCTTAACTTGTTGACAATCATGACACTTGGCCATAAATCCCACAATATCTTTCTTTATCTCATCGCACTAATAGACTTTCCGTAGATCATGGTACATCTTGGTGGTCCCAGGTGAATAGAATACCGAGAACTATGAGATTTCTCTAAAATTTGTTCCATAAAATCATCAACATTCAAAACATATGACCGACCTTGATACGTAAGCACGCCATCTCCCCCTTAGAAGAAAGCCTCAAATGATTCAAGACCTTGTGTAGACTTCACATCGATCACAAAGGATAATTCAGAACCAATATCGACCATGACACCACCCCTGGTGGAAATTCACTAGTTAAACACCGAGGCGGGAAAACCTATGCACATCAAGAGTCAACTCTTTCATTTCATACTATACATTAGACACATTACCCACCGACAACCACCTAAGAGCATCTGCTTCCATATTAGATTTATCGGGGTGATAAAAGACACTATTGTCATAATCATTCAATAATTCTAACCAGCTTCTTTGGCGGAGATTTAAATCCTTTTGACTGAACACATAATTTAGACTCTTATGGTTGGTGAAAACACTTACATGGACCCCATATAAATAATGCCTCCATATTTTTAAGGAAAACACAACCTCCTAACTCAAGGTCATAGGTTAGATAGTTCTTCTCATGGACTCTAAGTTGCCTTGAATCATAGGCAATCTCATTACCATTTTGCATAAACACTCATCTCAACCAAACTATAGAGGCATCACAATACACCACGAAACCATTCGTACAATCTATCCAGGTTAAAATCGGAGCTGGAGTAAGTATATATTTTAATTCTTGAAAACTTTTCTCACAATCTTCCGACCACACAAACTTAATCAAAGAAGAACCAATGTATGAAAAGATCTCAACAAACCTTCTATAGTAACCATCCAAACCTAAAAAAACTTCAAATGTCGAAAGAAGTTAGAGGTCTAAGACAACTCTTGATTGCATCCGTCTTCGTAGGATCTACCTCAGTCCCTTTGCTTGACACAATATGAACAAGAAAATCTACTTATCTTACCAAAATTTACACTCACTAAACTTCCAAAAGGTTGTTGGTCCTTAAGATCTTGCAACACAATTCCCAAATGATCCACTTGTTCATTCTCATTCCTTGAATAAATCAAAATATCATCAATAAACACAATTACGAACAAATCAAGTTATTGTCTAAACACCATATTCATCAAATTCATAAATGCCACTGGAGCATTCATCAACTGAAACGACATTACCAAAAACTCATAATGACCATACTGGGTTCGAGAATCCGTATTTGGAATATTATCCCCTCTCACCATCAATTAGTGTTAAGTCGAATCAAGATCAATCTTAGAGAAATAACTAGCCCCTAGAGTTTGTCAAACAAGTCATTAATTCTTGGAAGAGTATAGTTGTTCTTAATGATCACTTTATTCGATTGACGATAATCAGTGCACATTCTAAGAGACCTATCTTTCTTTCTAAAAAAACAACACAGGAGTACCTCATGGAAAGATACTCTATCGGATGAAACCTTTATCCAATAAATAATTTAATTTTTCATTCAACTCTTTTAACTCGGTTAGACCCATTCTAAATTGAGATAGGTTACGTATCCAGAAGAAGTTCAACACAAAAATTTATTTCCCACTGGGAGGAATACAAGACGAATCATCGAGGAAAACTTTTAGGAACTCATTAACCACGGGAATCAACTCAAGACAAGAGGTTTCAGAATCTACATCCCTCACCCTAACCACATGATAAAACAACGGATTGAGATCACCTTTTTATCTTTAGGGCACACAAATTGACATCTAGGCATAGAATTTCCTCTCTTCCAATCTAGGATAGGCTCATTCATGCAACCAATCCATACCAAGAATCACATTAAAGTCTAGAATTTTAAGCCCTACCAAGTCAACAAGAGTAACTCTATGGTATAAGGAAGCAATACGTATTTATAAACCCGTTTAGCCACCATAGAATCACCAACATGAGTAGATATAGAAAAGGGCTATTATAACACTTCCGGAGGAATATCAAACATCGTTTCCACATGGGTGTCACAAAAGATAAAGTAGCAATAGGATACAATAAAACATACATATCAATAAGAAAGACTTATAACATACCGGTCAGTATATTCGGGGAACTTTTTGGTCACCTCGGATTTAGATACCATAAAAGCAGTTTTTTTGGGAGCATTGGAGTTTGAACCGCTAGGAGGAGCTTACTTTCCATCTATTCCTTGAACCTTAAGCATTGGAAAATATATCATATTGTGACCACTCTTTCCACAACCAAAGAAACTATCCATTCCAATTAGGCACTTACTATCATGCTTCTTTCCACAATTTGCACAAATAGGCTAAGTCACATAAAAGACACTATTATTACCTTCTTGACGTTTAGGGTTGGACACCCAATCCTTTTTGACGCTGGAGGAGTGCTAGAGAAACTTTGGTTGGAAAACCTTTGTCTAAACCTTGGTCGACCTTGTCTATCAGGCCTAGTATTTGAGAATTTACCATCACCGGTCCAGCTCTTTTCACCTCCATATTATTTTCCTTGAGTTTATCTTCCTCCATTTATTGGTCATGCACCATGAGACGTGAAATGTCTATATCTTGAACAAGCATTGTCTACGATATTCTTTGACTACCATGACGGACCTTGCCATCACAAATTTATTCATCTTAGCCCTTGAATCCATTACCATAGTTGGATCATACTTGGATAGTTGGGTGAACTTACATCATATTTTCTTACAATCATATTTACTTGATAAAGGTTAATGAACTTTTGATATTAGATTTCCTCAACTCAAGGAGGAAAAATATATCAAGAAATGCCAATTTAAACATTTCGCACTCTATGAGACCCTCTCCTACTGTCCTCCCCTCCTTCCATTGGTTATACCACACTTGAGCAACACCTTTCAATTGGTAAGCTACTAACTGTGCCTTCTCTTCCAGAGTCACCCCTATAATAGCAAGTACATTGGAGACTACTTTTGAACCACACCAAAAAAGGTCACCATCTCATGAGACATACTTTTGAACCCGGACTCAATTAGTGTAAAAGGATCCCATTGGAGAGCCGGATTCAACTAGTGTAAAAGCCTCCATCTCATATTCAATTTCCACTCGGCGCTAAGCATTAATTTCCAAGGAGTACATAATAAGTATTGAATTAATTCATAATATAACCTTAGCTCATGCGGGAGAGTAACCTTTCAGTGTCCATGTCGACATATAGATTCTGAGAAAGCCTTTCAACATTACAATCTTCATATTGTGAGATAACCTTTCACATCATATCATATTCATACATAAGTGTGTATATGAGAACATACTTTCAATAATACAACAACTACATCAAGTCATAGATACTTCATTCTCAAAGTGTTCTTAAAACATATACATAGATTCCATAAAAGCATGCACCATTCTTATACTTTATCCTTTCAAAGGTTCAAAGCTCATATCAAATCAACGCATCTATAATTCAATACATTATACATGGATATCATCATAATTCAAGTAACCTAATCACTACATGCATACTTTCATGACACTTTCCTTCATCAACAAAGACCCACTTCACAAATTACAATTAAGTAATATGGGTATCTCATGGATTCTTGGGTATTAATCATAAAAACCATAGGAAATCATCAATTCATACTTAATATAACATAAACTTGAGCATTAGAATCATTTTTGAAAGGAACCCATGACTTTTGAATCAAACCCTAACTTTAGGGAATTTCTATTGTTGAAATTGGGATTTTGAAGGGACTCCATGGATGAAAGATATCCATGTAGAAAATAATATTACCTTGATTACAAATCCCTATGAATTTGGTGTGAAAATATTGCTTTTTGAACCCAAGATTTCACTTCCTCCTCCTTCTTCTTCTCTTTGAGTTTTCTAGAGAGAAATTTTTTGAAAGGATGAACTTTGACAATTGATTTGGGTTTTGGAAATAATGAGTTGAATTAGTGATTTTTTTAGTAAAAATGACTTATATAGTGACCCTAAGTTAAGGAAAATTTACCTCACTTAAGTTGGACTAAAATCGGAATTACCCAAAACACCCTTCACTTTAAGTGTGCTGCTAAGTGTCACATGGGACCCCACGCGCCGTGGTCCCCTTCGTGGACTTAAGGTAGTGCCTAGGCAACAAGTGCCTTTATCCCAAAAGACTAAGGCATCTTCACAAGGAATCCACGAGTCTTGGTCCCTTTCATGGGCCTTAAGGCGGTGGAATTTTAAGATTAATGCTACAAGTTTTTTTTATATTAAATTTCTTCTTTACAAAAATATTTTCACTTTCAAATGAAATATAATTGATCAAAAATAAAATATATTTTTATCATGTTTGACCTTCGTACTTTATTAGTTCGAATAAAGAATGAAAAGAAGTTAATAAGGCCATATTCTGGAATACAGGTCGGTAAGAAGTTAAAATTCTTTTGAAGGATTAGTAGACCTGCATACGAGATACTTTTATTTTTAATTAATTAAAAAAATAATTACAAAATTATATATTAAGTAACAATCTAACTTTAAAATACCCAATTTTACCCTTAATGAAATGATTTATAGTCACATAAATTTCTAACGTTCATTTTAAATCATAACTTTTCAAAGTCTTTTTTTTTTTCTTAAAATCCGTCGCGAGTCAAACTACCTCATATAAAATGGGACACAGGGAGTATGATCTATCAACCAAGGGGTACTATTGATTACTTAAATGTCATTGTATAACTATGAAAATACTTGGAGGATATTGCAGAACATACTAATTAACACTCCTTTGGTGGTGGGACGAGATTTAAAGACTATTTTAAATAACTCTAAAAAAAGGTGGCTTGCAAGTGACCCAGTAGTAAATTGTTGATTTTCTCAATGGATAAGTTCTTTGTGTCTTAAATGAACTTAAATTTTCAGTAAGTCGCTACACATGGTGGAATGGAGAAATAGATGAAGATGGTATGTTTGAAAGGCTATGATTTTTTAAAACAATGGATTAGCTTAATAGTGAGGCCAATTAGATTGAATTCTTTTATCAATTAGGTTATCTTAAGAGTGGTAAATGAAATAATAATTTAAGTTGATATTTTAGGGATTATCTTAGCTAATCAAACTGATTTTATAAAAATGAGGAGCATTATTGAGAATGTGTTGTCGTCACAAGAAATAATTAGGGACATCAATAAGAGAAACAAGTTTCATAATGTTGTAGTCAAGCTTGAAATGACTAAAGCATATGATAGGATGTCTTGAAAATTTCTAGCCAAGATAATGAGAAGATTTGAATTTTTAGTAAGAATCACTGATATGAGCGAGACTTATTCCTAATCTGGTACTCAGTTTTGATGAATGGTCCATCATTTGACTTTTTTTTTAATTATTCATAGATGTTAAGCAAGAAGATCCTTTATTCCTAATTCTTTTCATTAGTGCAGTAGAGGTATTAGCAAGGGGTTTCAATAATATATTTGAAGATCAAGAGTGTGAAAATTAAAGTTGATTTTTTGGAGGTACAAAAAGAATCTTAAATATAGAACTTTCTACGATTTTGTAGAGTAAATATCTTTGATATTTGTACTTAAGAAATATCTAAATAGTCTATGTTAGTGAAAACTTACAAGATAACAAAAATACAAGATTACAACAGAAAATAAAATGAAGAAATAAAATATCTTCAAGGTGAGGCACCGATATCTCTCTCTCTCTTTAAGGAGATTCAAGTCCATTGCAGCAAATATTTTCACCGGTCCAGCAGTAGTCCTCTTTAACTTGTCCGCTCCAGGATACAACAATCTTCACAAAATATAACTCAACAACTCTGGACAAGAGTTCATTCCAAAGCTCCACAAAAAGGAAGACCTCCGTTCAACTAATAAGAACTCTCTTTTTGACAACTCTTTCACTCTATATTTCTATTGTGTTTTGTGTGTTGTGTGTATCAAACCAAATGAACACCATCACTATTTATACTACAAGAACTCTTCCTAGCAATGAATAGAAAGATAATGGGATACTAAATAATAAAGATAATGGCCTTAGGAGTTACATAGGTTACAGAGAATATTGGAGGAATAAAGAATGAGATAATGAGAGGGTAACTGATATCATCAATGGCTGATGAATATGCTGCCCAAGTTTTCAACGTTTACATGAACATTTCTGTAGCTAAAAAATGATGGGCAATAATGCCTATGAGCACTGTTTCGACTCAAAGTTAAGCAAATTAATATATTATAATAATAATATTAAAATAGTAATCCAACAATACCTCACTCATTTTAATATTAATCAAGAGAGTCTATTAGCTGAAGGAAGACTACCATGCATAATGAAGGTGTGCCCTGCATTGAACCTCCACTTAGTGAAACAATAACTTTTTGCTCGATTGTTGTATTGGTCTCAGACTTGAACTATGACTGCTTAAGGGAAATTAAACATCATTGTCCACACATAATAATCAAGGAGTTGACATGAGCTTAAATCCAGCATGTTATGGCCATGTGTTATCCCGGTTTCATGAGTGCATTTGAAAATAACCCCTATTCTCATAGGAAGCGACCAACTTCCACACATCACATAGGTGAAATTTGTCGAGAGTGCTCCTGTAAGCTTAAAACTCCATCCATATGGGCTACACATATTCATTAAGAGTTTTGTCAACTAAACCTTCACAAACTACAGGAAATAATGCACTCACATCATTGTGAGGGAATAAAAAATAATGTTTTTTTCACAACAAGTCCTTATATGATTAGTTTTTTCCTTTGAACATGGTTATAGGATCTCTAGTCCCTAGGTTGGGTTTCTTCATATATTCCTCAAGAATTTGTAGGCTTCAGTACCATCCGCCTCGATGTGCTCCAGACGTTTTCTCTCGTTAAGGCCTTAGTAAGAGGATCTGCAAGATTTGACATAATCAATATTAATGGTACCATTTGTCAAATACGATCTTACATTACTGTGTTTCCTCCTTATAGGTCTTGATTTACCATTGTAATAATGGTTTTGAACTCTACCAATTGCAATTGTGCTATCACAACGAATTAAAATAGGAGGAATTGGTTTTTCAAAATAAGGAATTTGAAACAATAAATCTCTTAACCAATTCGCTTCCTCACTAGCTGAAGCTAAAGCAATTAGTTCATGTTCCATGGTAGAGTTACCAATTATAATTTTCATTTCTGATCTCCAACAAATAGCACCACCACATAAAGGTAGAACACGAATCACCTTACAAAGTGTTTCAATCTGTATCACAAAAGCCTTCAAGTACAACGAAATACTTTTGATAGAACAAACCACAATATTTCATTCCAATTAAATACATCATAAATCTTGTTACAACATGTCAATGTTCATTACTTGGCTAGCTTGTAAGTCTGCCAAGTACTTCTACTGCATATGCAATATCAGGCCTAGTGAAATCAATCACATATCTTAAATTTCCGATTATACTAGCATATTCCTTTTTATTTATTACATCATTTTCACTTTCAACAGGATATCAGTGAACAATTGAATAAAAATGAGTAGCAACATGTTTCCAGTCATGAATTTATGTTTTTTCAATATTTTCTCAACGTAATGTGATTGGTCAAGGAAAATTCCCTCACATGTTCTTCTATTTTTACTTCAAGAATAAAATTTGTCTCACCAAGATCTTTCACATCAAAATGACTTCTAAAAACATTTTTAACTTCATCAATAACATTAATGTTAGAGTAAAAGATCAACAAATCGTCAACATATAGGTAAATAATCACATGTAAATTATTCCAAGACTTATAATATATGCACTTATCACACTCATTTGTTTTAAATCCATTTTCAATCATGCAAGAATCAAACTTTTCATGTCATTATTTTGGTGTCTGTTTCAAGCCATATAGGGATTTAGTAAGTTTACATACTTTGCTTTCTTGGTCTGCTTCAACAAAACACTCGAGTTAATCCATATAAATTTCTTCATTTAGGTCTCCATTTAAAAAAGCAGTTTTTACATCAATTTGATGAATTTGCAAATGAAAAATTATAGGCATAGGAATTAAAAGTCTTATGGATGTAATTCTTGTTACATGAGAAAAAGTATCAAAAAATTATAGACCTTCTACTTGTTTAAAACATTTTGCAACTAGCCTAGCCTTATATTTATCAATAGATCCATCCGGTTTAAATTTTTTTTCCTAAGACCCATTTACAACCAATAGTTTTACAACCTGGTGGTAAATCAACTAACTTTCAAGTTTTATTGGAAATTAAAGATTTCAGTTCATCATTTACAGCCTCTTTCCAAAAAATAAAATCATGTGAATATAATGTTTCTTTCAAAGTTAGAGGGTAATTTTCAATATTAAACGCATAAAATCAGGACCAATATTTTTTTCTACTCTAGCTCTTTTACTTCTTCTTAACTCAAAATTATTAACTTTTTATTTTTCAAAGTTGAAGTAGAAGAACTAGGTAGTGACAACATATATTGTTCAATCCTTTGACACCCACTATTTTTAGAATCAAAAAGAAACTTATTTTCATGAAAAATAGCATCACCTGATTCTATCACAATATTATCTTCAAAAATAAAAAATCTATAGGTTGTACTATTTGAAGCATAACCAAGAAAAGCACAAGTAGTAACTTTCTTCCCCAACTTCGTAATATTGGGAGCCATTAGTCTCACAAAGGCTAGACAACCCCAATCTCTTAGATATCCCAAACTTCGCTTGTAACCTTTCCACAATTCAAAAGGTGTCAATTTAGACTGTTTATGAGGCACACGATTCAACACATAAAAAGCAGTTAAAATAGCTTCACCCCCAAAAATTTGAAGGTGCATGTGACTCAATAAGCATGACATTAGTCAATTTAACCAAAGTTTTATTTTTACTTTCTACTACTAATCCATTAGATGAATGAGAGTAAGGAGGAGGAGTTTCATGAACTATTCTCAATGATCTAACAAAAGAATTAAACTTATTTACTCATATTCACGGCCTCTATCACTTCTAATTCTTTTTAATTTTCTTCCAAACTGAATTTCAACTTCATGGAGATAAGTTTTAAAATTCTCAAAATCATCAGTTTTATTTTTCATCAAGTAAACATATGTAAACTTAGTAAAATCATCAATGAAAGTGATAAAATATCTATAACCTCCATGAGTTAGAATTTCACGAAGTTCACAAATATCAGTATGAACTAATTCTAACAAATCAGTTTTTCTTCCAACTTGAAATGAGGCCTTTTAGTGATTTTAGCTTTACTACAAGCCTCACACTTTTCAAAATTCTATTTAACCATTGCGATTAGTCCTAAATTACTCATGAGTCCAACAAAGTAATCATTAATATTCCACAAACGAGAATGCCAAAAATTGGTAGAAGAAAGCATAAAAACAAAAGTAGAAGTTTTATTCATCCCAACATTCAACTTAAACATCACATCACATGTATAGCCCTTTCCCACAGAAATACCCTTCTTCACTATTACATATTGATCAGATTCAATAATATGTTTAAAACCTGCTTTATTAAGAAGAAAATTAGACGTAAAAAATTTTCTCATGGAAGGATTATAAGGTACATCTTTTAAAGTTAATACCCTTCCAGAAGTAAAACACAATTCGACAGCACTTAGGTAGTGTGAGCATCACCAAGAATGATGGTTTTGGGCTCCTCGAAATGAGTATATTTCTTAAACCAATCTTTATCATAACATACATGACGGTTTGCACCAAAATCAACCCACTATCCATCAACATTCTCGACCATATTTATGTCGGTAACCACTACAACAAAAGGTTCTTCGGTACCATTTTCTTGAGGGTTAGGACCACGTTTTCGAAATCTGCAAAATCGAGCAATATGCCCACTCTTGATTCAAACAAACCATGGTACCTTTTCTTGAACTTGGTGATTTTCACCATTATTTTTCTTGAATTTTTTATTCTTAGGCTTCAAAAAAGTGTTTTTGTGAGTTTAAGAAGTAGTATTATTCAAAGTAATTAAATTTACCTTCATTGTGATGTTTTTCTCTTCTGTTTGTAAAAATGCATGATGACCCTTTGCTTCTTCTTTCATGCGGATTTTCATTATCAAGGTTTCAAGAGAGGTTTACTTTTGTTTGTGGCGCATGGTTTTATGAAATTCCTTCCAAGAAAGTGGAAGTTTATCTACTATTCTACAAACAATAAGGTTATCTCCAATTATAATATCTTCGGACCTAATCTCTCCAACAATCATGATAAAGTATTGAGCTTGGTCTACTAGCCGCATATTTTTCGCTACCACCTCTTCGGTATCATACTTACTCTGCAATGCTTTCCAAATTTTCTTTGCACTAGAGTAAGTTCTATCATAATAATCATAAAAAATTTTAGATAGACAATTAAGAATATAATACCGACACTTATAAGAATCTCCATAGAACTTTTCCACTTTTTCTATATGAGAAATAGTCTCATCATCATTCATAGAGGTGATGTCTTCTTTATTAATATTCTTCTCAGCTAACACATAAGAAACATTGAGAAGACTTATGTAGAAAAGTATTTTGCCCTTCCATATCTTAAAATGGTTACCATTGAACCGAAATGGCTTGTTAAGATCTCCCATCTTGACATCCGCGGTTTTTTCAATTGTACGCATGATGAATCTCCTTAAAAATTGTTGGTGAAAACTTACAAGATAACAAAAATACAAGATTAAAACTGAAAATGAAATAAAGAAATAGAATCTCTTCAGGTTGAGGCGTGGATATCTCGCTCTCTTTAAGGATATTCAAGCCCACCACAGCAAATATTTTCACCGGTCCAGCAGTAGTCCTCTTTGACTTATCCCTCCAGGATACAACATCCTTAACGAAATATAACTCAACAACTCTGGAGAATAGTTGAGCCAAAACTCCACAAAAAAGAACACATCCCTTCAACTAATAAGAACTCTCCTTTGGATAACTCTTTCACTATATTTCTCTTGTGTTTTGTGTGTTGTGTGTATCAAACCAAATGAAACCCATCACTATTTATACTACAAGAAGTCTTCCTAGCTAGCAAAGAATAGGAATATAATGGGATAGTAAATAATAAAGATAATGGTCTTAGGAGTTATATAGGTTACTAAGAATAATGGAGGAATAAAGAATGAAATAATGAGAGGGGTAACTAATGTCATCAATGGCTGATGAATATGCTGCCCAAGTTTTCAACGTTCACATGAACGTTTCTGTAACTAAAATTTATGGGAAATAATGACTATGAGCACTGTTTCAACTCAAAGTTAAGCAAATTAATATCATAATAATAGTATTAAAATGCTAATTCAATGGTCTAGAATATTAGATATTTAAGGGAAAATTTGCAGAAAAGATTAGAATAATCTTGATCCTTAGTATCTAGAATCATCCCTAAACAAGTTTAAATAGGGGTGACCTTAGTCATTTGTAAAAAAAACCCAAGAACATAAGAACAACTCAAATCAAATAGTGTTCTTTCGTAAACAAGTTCTCGTTTCCAGCTTCCTCTACTTTAGTTGAGTCTTTTGGTTTTAGTTAATAATCTTGGGCTAACAGAAAGGTTCCCAAATTATTCTTTCCTTATACTATTCTCTATAAAGAAGACAAGGGATATATATATATATATATATATATATATATATATATATATATATATATATATATATATATATATATATATATATTATAAGTGGAGTCCCAAGATAAATCACTTGTCATGTGAACACGATACTATTTTACTCTGTTTAGGTCAGCCTACTTCAATGAGAAAGATGATAAAAGTGCTAAAGAATTATGAGATGGTGTTGGGGTAAAATGTAAAATGAATAATCTAGAGAAGAGTCATACATATTTTTTTTGTACGATCCAAACCACTACTGACACCCACACCAGTCCCCTGTGGATCACTACTAGAAAAAACATCAGTAGAACAACTATTTAACAATAATTTAAATATGTGTTGCAATAGATACTCATTCGCAATGGTTATAACCTTTGAAATAGAAAATTGGATCTGATGAAACACTTTAAAAATTAAATCGTTACATTAGTACTACAACCGTTGCCATAGTATCTTTATATTGCAACGGTTATTACAAATCGTGGTCGTAGGTACTCTATGGCAACGGTTCTGCCAATTATTTTCCCTCGACTTATTTCACTACACCCGCCAAAATTTTATTTTTTAATTAACTGTAAAAGTAAAAGAAAATGTAAATTTCATATCAGGTTATTTTTCTCTCGTAGGTTACGACGCCATTCTCTTAGGGAACGATGTCATTCTCTCTGAAAAAGAACAAAGAATTCATCTTCTTCTTCATGAGTTTTCCTTTAACCATTCTTGTTTGACTTTCCTTGTAGGAATCTGCAACTTTTGGGTCTTCTTCTTCGTGGGTTATACGTTTCTACAGCTACATGTATGTTGTATTTCATCTTCTTCAAAGTTAGAAATTTATTAGAACCTAGGGTTCTTGACAAATGAGTTGCTGTGATGTTATTGTTTTTGCTAGAGTTTATGTTTATAATGTAATCTTATTGTGCATTACAGTGTATATCTCTATTTTGGTGAACATTGAGAAATATCTGCAAAAATGTTTAGATGGAAACTCTCAATTTCGGAAGAACTAATGTTATAAAAGATGAGCTTCGATTCTTCAATATGCATGATAGTTCTTATCTATTGAAAAATCTTTTGTTTTTAAATAGGACAAACGATTTCTAAGAATAAAATCTTCAATTTGCATGATAATTCTGATTTATTCAAAGTATTTTTCTACTCTAAAAGTCATTGAAGTCAAGCATTAAGGGATTTTATTTCTCTCTTTTGAGTATATTTTTCAAGTTCTAAATTTATGCTTTCTTCCTTCTTGTCTGATTTTTTTAGTGGTCAAACTACAAGTTGGTCATCAAGCTCATCTCACTTCTCAACAAAGAGGTAATGCTCTTATTTCTCTTATTTTTTAATTTTTTTTTAACTTTGATGTACATATGTGTCAGAATCTTTTTCCTGCTTAAAAAGTAAGTCTTTCAAACATTGAAATAACTTACCTTCAATTAAATGTAATTCAAAGCTACATTTGAAATTTAGATGCATCTTTTGTTTTAATGTTATAATACAACCTGATGGAGTATATGTTTTTGCATTTCTTATCATATATGATGTCTGAATGCATCTTGCAGCACTTGTTTTCAGTATAGGCATATAAAATTATGAAAATAAATAGAAATGTAACGTCTCATTTATATTGTTCAGCTAGTGTCTATATTAGATACAACAGTCATTTTTGTACCTGTGCCCCACAGGGTGTTGTGGTTTGAAGGAACAAAAGGCTATGTAACCGTAATCATTTACTCACATTTGTCAGTGACCTTCACATTTATTGATTTAATGTTCTTGTGTATGTTAACTTTGATGTAATGTTCAAGTTGGTAAAGTTCTGGTTTCTCTTACTAATCTTTGTTCGTTATTGCTTATTCATTATTCAATTAAATCATTTCATCTGACTATGTTTTTCAAATTTAAGGTTTGTATTGTATGTTTAGGATGTTGGAAAATTTTCACTTTAAGTTTTACTGTAAAAAGATATTCATGATAAATTTTATTTGTTATGAGTTAACATCTTCGATAACTAGATCATTCATATTACTTTCTGCCTCAGTGAACTTCATCTCGTCCATTCTTTTCCCAATGTACCAATGCAAGAAAGCTATTCTTGTTAACACAATTGTGTAGTGGTGGTGTGTATTCTTCTTGAAAGGAAACAGAAGTTCGAGATCGTAGATTTTTTAATGATTATGATTAGGATTGCCAGGTGCTTTCAACAAGCATTATTGGTTCATGAATTAATTGAGCAAACCCCGTGTCTTGTTGATCATATAATAAGGCTTTTATTACGAAATTAACCTCTTTAATCTTTGAACACCGAATAAAACCTAATATATAAGTAGGTCTTTGTTTTCTCCTTTAATATCCTTTTTATGATACCTATTGTATTTTCTGTTTTAATATCATTTCTGCTTTTGGAATACAGTGAGTAGATCCTTGGTGTTGTTGAGCACAAAATAAGGCTTTGAGTGTTAACAACCTCTCTAAGGCTGCTTCTTGATTTGGATCTTCATGTCTACATATAACAATATATCCAAGTTCTCTATGGGTGCTTTTTGGCTTTTCTTATAAATTTGAAGTTTTACTATTGAGTTGCTTAGTTTATTTAGTGAGGTTACTGACTTTGATGTTGTTGTCTTTTCATGCTTTTTTTTAACCTTTAAATTTGTTTAGAAGTCTTTAATTAGAGATACAAAACCCTCAACTTATTAACCCATATTTTCCTAGTTAGCGTAGTTATGCTTATCTTAAATATAAAAGGTTATAACTAGTAAAGTTTTCATGTAGTGAGATATTCGCTGCTTAAAAACATGTAATATTTGTAACACCCCATAGCCAAAATAGAACAAAAATCAGCTTTACAAAAAAATCTGCAGGTGCAACCAACGGTGGCATCGATGGAATGTATCCTGAACCACGGCCTGTCCTGCACAACCGTCGATGGGATCATAAACTTCAAAAAATTTCAGCTGAGTAAAATTTGTTAAGTCTTGCACGATGGACGGACTTACGGTCCGTAGATCAGACGAAGGTCCATAGTAGGTGACCGTCGATCGATGCCCCAATTCACCCACTCTCTGACAAGAGCTATGCATGACCAGCACGGTCCCTAGGTGGACTTACGGTCCGTAGGTAGAAAATTTGCAGATAATTAAGGGAAAATGCAATTGGGTCAACTTCAAATGGTCATATCTCTTAGAACAAAATGAATTATTGTGTTCCATCACCAACCCACAAATAAATAATTGAATTATCTTTCCATAGCCACCAACCTTGCAAAAATCAGACCTCTTAGTAAAATGTTATGCCCATTTTAGTAAAGGTCTGTCGAACAAGCCCAGTCGACGGACCCAACGACGGGGCGTCAGTCAGACGACGGACCGTCACTCCTGGCCGTAGTTTGGTCCGGCAGCAACTTATCCAGGGGTCTTTTGATCTTTTCCACTTCGTTTAAACCTTAAGTTACGTCGTGGTGACCCTAAATAATCAGATTTTAGTCAGTTTAATTCTAGAAACATAATTAAAACATATCTAACTCAAATCATTAAATCAAAAGTTAGAAAAATTAGAAGCAAGAAACAAGAAAAAGCTCAAGAACCCTAGTTCAAGCCCCGAAACCTAACTATTTTCCGTGGATTACATCACCATTTCACTAGTGGGTTCCTTTCAACCATTAGATCCCTAGTTTTCAGTCAGATTCTTGATTCCTATATCATGATTAGACCTAGGGTTTCTAGAACTTCAAGAGAACTTCATGAACATATTAGTTTATGTTCCAAATCAGATTATTATGTTATTATTCCGTTTATTGCATGAATTTCAGAATCTAGCTTTATATTTCTTTAGTCCTTGAATTACACATGCTAGATCTTATATTTCTGACACTTAAGATATGCATACCTCAGTTATAAATGCATCATTACAAAATTAATTATTGCATTCTAACTTTGCATGTTTTGTTTCTAGCTATCCATTATTTACAGAAATTCAAACATAATCAGTAAATTTACAGAATCCATGGGAGTAGCATAATACCGAGTTAAACTAGGGTTTAGCATACCCAATAGTCCCAGAACTACTAGCCAAGTAGGTTGTAAATCCCCTCTGTGAGCAATCAGTTTAGTGATCACGCCAGTATGCCTTTATACCTTTGGCAGGGTATATTGGGTCCTCTCGATGGGGCGTATGCATCGGATTCCACATTTAGCTCATGTGGTTTTATTACTGTTATCAATAGCTCCCACAGTTCAGTCAGACTCTTTGCATTGACCATTTATCAGTATTTTCAATATTCATTTTCAGCATGTTATAAATTGGTCATTGCATCCAGTTAGCTCAGAATTCAGTTTATCATGTCAGATTATTATACTTGCTATTATGCTTAATCAGTTATGTTTTATTTCAGCTTTAATCTATCCTACATGCTCAGTACCTTTCAAGTACTAAAGCATACATGAGCTACATCTTCTCGTGATGTAGGTTCAGGTTCTCAGCATCCAGATCACGCATAGATCAATTTCCAATCTCTAGTTCAGCAGATTCAGTTGTGAGTCCTCATTCTCTGAGGCAATAGTCATGAATACTATTTCAGTCTTTAGTCATTTAGTTACAGTTTTTGCTAGATTTAGTTTGGGGCTTGTCCCAGTATTTCTAATCCAGTTAGAGGCTTATTTCATACATAGTTAGATTCATCTTAGTATTGAGTTAATATTTCCTTTATATTAAACTCATTATTTTCAAATATCTTAGTTATAGAATATGGGTATTCCTCATCTTTTCAGATTTAATTAATATTTATCTTCCGCATCAGTTTATTATCTTTAGTATGCACATGATCATGCAGCAGGATTAGCTTGGGATTACTTGTGGTTGTAAGTTCCGTGTCCTCGTCTCGGGGTTAGATGGGGCTTGACAAAACTTGGTATCAGAGCACTAGGTTCAAGAGTTCTAGGATGTCTAAAAAGTCACACTAAGTAGAGTCCTTTTCATGGGTGTGAAGTGTACCACATCTAATGAGAGGGGGGCTATGATGTTTTTTAGGAAAAACTTTACTTTCTTGTTACGCTTATCGTGTGTTAGGTATGATCTTATTAAATTCTAACTTGATGTTGTACATTTCAAATCATGCCTCCTCGAGAGCTAATGCTAGGAATGTGAATACTAGGAACGCAAACACAACTCCTCTGGTCCCAAATCAGGAAGTCTCCAATGCTGAGTTCAGAAAGTCTATATAGATGTTGGCTCAGAGTATGACTAACCAGAACAATCGAGTTCATGCTCATGTGAATGAAAATGATGGATCAGTAGTACAAAGGGTCCATGACTTTGTTAGGATGAATCCTCCTGAGTTCTTAGTATTGCAAGCTAATGAGGATCCTCAGAATTTCTCGGATGAGATCAAGAAGATCTTTGAGGTAATGCAAGTCACTGGGAATAATCGGGTTGAATTAGCACCATACCAGTTGAAGGATGTTGCTCATATGTGGTACACTCAGTGGAAGGAGAATAGGGGTGCAAATGTGTCTCCTATCACTTGCGACTGCTTTAGTGAGACTTTTCTCGGAAGTTTTTTTCCCAATAGATTTGAGAGAAGCAAGATCCCAAGAATTCATGAACTTAAGGCAGGGTAACATGACAGTCCAAGTGTATGGGCTCAAGTTTAACCAACTCTCCAGGTATACTCCTCACGTGGTTGCTGACTCCAGGGCTCAGATGAATAAGTTTTTGTATGGAGTGTCAGATTTAGAGAAAACTGAGTGCAGAAATGCGATGTTACTTAGAGATATGAACATCTCTAGACTTATGATTCATGCTCAGCAGGTTAAGGGTGATAAGCTTAGGGAACAGGCTAAGGAAAATAAGAAGGCTAGGACTGGGAACTATGACTATTCTCAGTAGAAATCGGGTGGTGGAAATCACTCGCAGGGTCAGCAAAAGTTTTTGGCTCCAGTCCATTCATCAGCTAGTGTTCCATCCTATAAGAAGAGGTATGACTAGAAGGGTAGAGAACTAGGCTCTAAATCTCATGGAAGTGTTTCAAGCACCAAGACTTACCCCACTTGCCTTAAGTGTGGTAAGAACCATCCGAGTGAGTGTCTTGCAGGAAAAGAGAGAAGTTTTGGGTGCGGTCCACTCTGTTCACAGATGAGGGATTTTCCTTCTAGACAAGGTCAAGAAGGTGGTAATGGTAAAGCTTAGTCTACAACTTTATCAGCACCAACAAGTCGCCCAACTCAGTAGGTTTCATCTGGTACAGGTGGCGGTCAGCGCTAGAACATGTTGTATGCTCTTCAGGCTCACCAGGATCATGAAGGTTCTCCTAATGTAGTCAGTGGTACATTACGTGTCTTTGACCTTGATGTTTACGCATCGTTAGATCCAGGGGCTACTCTTTCTTTTGTAACTCCTTACATAGTAGTCCAATTCAATGTCAGTCTAGAAACTCTCTCAGAACCTTTCACTGTCTCTACTCCAGTCGGTGACCCAGTTATAGCACGGGTATACAGAAATTGCCCTGTCTCAGTCTCTGATAAAGTCACCTCAGCAGATCTAGTAGAGTTAGAAATGGTAGACTTCGATGTCATTCTAGGAATGGATTGGTTACACTCATGTTATGCCTTAGTAGATTGTAGAACTAGGATTGTTCGTTTTTAGTTTTCAGACGAACCAATCTTAGAATAGAAGGGTAGTAGCATAGCTCCTATGGGTCGATAGACAGTTAAGGGGAAATACAGTTGGGCCAACTTCGAATGATCATAACAGTTAGCACAAAATAAATTAGGTGTTCCATTACCTACCAAAAGGTAGATAATTGAATTAGCTTTCCATAGCCACCGACTTTGAAAATCAGACATCTGTAAAAAAGTTATGCCCGTTTTAGTAAAAGGCCTGTCGAACAGGCCCAACCTACGGACCAAACGACGGACCGTCGATAGAACGACGGATCGTCTGTCCAGACCGTCATTTGGTCCTACAGCAACTTACCTTGGGGTCTTTTAGTATTTTCCCACTTCATTTAAACCTTATGTTACGTAGTTTTGACCCTAAATAATCAGATTTTAGTTAGTTTAAGCCTACAAACATAATTAAAACAAATCTAAGTCAAATCATTAGATCAAAAGTTAATAAAGTTAGAAGCAAGAAAGGAGAAAAAGCTCAAGAACCCTAGTTTAAGAACACAAAAACCTCTAGCAGTTCCAGCCCCAAAACTTAAGTATTTTTCCGTGGATTTCATCACCAGCTATGTGGGATTTCACTAGTGGGTTCCTTTCACCCATTGGGTCCTTAGTTTTTAGTCAGATTATTGATTCCTATATCATGATTACACCTAGGGTTTCTAGAACTTCATGAACTTATTAGTTTTATGTTCCAAATCAAATTATCATGTTATTATTCAGTTTATTGAAAGAATTTCAGAAACCTAGCTTTGTATTTCTTTAGTTCTTGAATTACACATGCTAGGTCAGATATTTCAGACACTTCAAATATACATGCCTCAGTTATAAATGCATAACCAGACTAATTGTTGCATTCTCAGTTTGAATGTTCAGTTTTGAGCTATCCAGTATTGATAGAAATTCAGACACAATCAATAATTTTATTGAATCCATGGGAGTAGCATAATATCGACTTGGACTAGGGTTTAGCGTACCCAATAGTCCTAAAACTACTAGCCAAGTAGGTTATAAGTCCCCTCTGTAGGCAATCAGTTTATTGATCACTCCAGTATGCCTTTATACCTTTGACAAGGTATATTGGGTCCTCTCAATGGGCGTATACATCGGACTCCACATTTAGCCTATGTGGATTTATTAACGGTTATTAGCTCAAAGTTCAGTCAGAATCTTTGCAATGACCATTTATCAGTATATTTAGTATTAAGTATCAGCATGTTATAAATTGGTCATTGCATCCAGTTAGACCATAATTCAGTTTATCATGTCAGATTATTATACTTGCTATTATGCTTGTTCAGTTATGTTTTATTTCAGCTTTACTCTATCCTAGATGCTCAGTACCTTTCAAGTACTGACGCATACATGCGCTACATCTTCTCGTGATGTAGGTTCAGGTTCTCAGCATCCACATCACGCATAGATCGTTTTCCGATCTCCACTTCAGCAGATTCAGTGGTGAGTCCTCATTCTCTGAGGACAACAGTCATGAGTGTCATTTAAGTCTTTAGTCAATTAGTTTCAGTTTTTGCTAGATTTAGCTGGGGGCTTGTCCAAGTATTTCTAGTCTAGTTTTGAGGCTTATTTTAGATATAGTTAGATTAATCTTAGTATTGAGTTAATATTTTCATGTAATAAACTCATTTTTTTAAAATATCTCAGTTATAGAATACGGTTATTCCCCATCTTTTTAGATTTAATTATGATTTAGCTTCCGCATCAGTTTATTATCTTTAGTATTCTCATGATCATGCCAGCAGGGCTAACTTGGGATAGCTTGTAATTTTAAGTTTCGTTCTCGCATCTCGGGGTTAGCTCGTGGTGTGATAATATTCACTTATATCTTAATGTTGTATGGAGTTTTCTTTTATTCTACTCTCATTTACATTGATGCGTGTATGAATTTTGATTTTTACTCTTTTTTGTGTTGTTTATAATCATTTCCTGGTGATTCTTTCATCGTATATGTGCTCTTTAAATGTTGTGCATGTATAGTTAGTTTAGAGTATTAGACAAGATTTCCCTTGTATGTGACTTTCCTATTAGTCCTTTTTTCTGATTCATGTTCTATTTTGTGACAATTGCTGATTCTATAACTGATTTAGTAGATATTGGGTCAGGTTGAACAGTAACTCAGCCTCTCAAGGGGGAGTCATGCGTGTGATGCTTAGTTTCTTGTGCGATGTTGTTGTCTTTGATAAAATAATATGAAGTTTTTTATTTTTTATATGAAATCCATTACATCTTCTAAGTGTTTAGATTTGTCAAAATTGTTTGACTTTGTTGTCATGTCTTATTATCTTTAGATTGAGTTTTTAGATTTTAAGTCTTTTACTTTTTTTCTCTTTTAACTAATTGAAATTATAGGTAAAATTGGTATTGTTAAGTAGACAATTAATTATGTATAACCAATATTTCAAGGAAAACAGACATTTCAGTTATATTGTTACATAAAATAACATATAGCCACATATTAGAATCTTCCTTTTTATGTCTTATCTTGGTAATTTGATTTTGGTGTCCTATAGGATATTCAATATTAAATGGATAATGGAGATAAAATTTGGATGGGTCTCCGGAGATCCACCAATGAGTATATCAGTGGTGTGAATAACTTTGTTGATATAGCTTTTGAACGAGCTTCCAAAGGAGATGAAATATTGTGTCCTTGCAAAAAGTGTGCTAATTGTAAGTGGCATCAACGAAATATTGTAGAGTATCACTTGGTTGTTTATGGGTTTGTACAAGGTTACACCAAATGGATTTTTCATGGGGAAAGTATTTCCTTGAGAAATAATCCAGATCATAATAAGGAAGGTTCAAACATATGTGGCAATATTGATGGCCTACTTCATGATACTTTTAGAGATATTGCAGGTGATTTGGGGCTTGAGGGAGTGAGAGAGGGGTTATTCGAAGATGCAAAGAAATTTTATAAATCACTTTAGAAATGTAAACAAGAGTTATATCCTGGGTGTAAGAATTTCTTGAAATTGACTTTCACCATTCGATTATTCTTGTTCAAATGCGTTCATGGTTTGAGTAATGTGGCCCTTGGAGACTTGCTAGACCTGTTAAAAGAGGCATTTCCTTTTGCTCATATACTTGAGTCGTTTCACAAAGCAAAAAATGTGATGAATGATTTGGGTCTTGATTATGAAAAAATGCATGCATGCCCTAATGATTGCATGTTATTTTGGAAGGAAAATATTTGTTCTGTTTGTGGCTCGTCTAGATGGAAGACTGTTAATGATCCCTTGACTAATGAAAGCACCAAAATTTCCGCAAAGATTTTAAGGTACCTTCCCTTAAAACCTAGACTTCAGAGAATATTCATGTGTCCTGAAACAACTGCAAATATGAAATGTCATGATATTAAACGACCCAAAGATGGAAATATAAGGCATGCGGCTGACGAGGAAGCTTGGAAGAATTTTGATTCCTTACACGAAGATTTTGCCAGAGATCCTCGTAATGCTAGATTGGGTCTTTTAAGTGATGGTTTCAACCCGTTTTGAACCATGAGTATTTCCCATAGCACATGGCCTTTTATGTTAATGAACTATAATTTATCGCCGTGGATTTGCATGAAACCAGAGTATGTGATATTATCTATGATCATTTCAGGTCCATCGTCTCCAGGAAAGGATATTGATGTCTACCTTCAACCACTAATAGTAGAATTGTGGGAAACTGGGATGGAAACATATGATGATTATTCTTACCAAATTTTTCAATTGTGTGCAGCCTTATTGTGGACAATCAATGATTTTCCAGCATATGCAATGCTTTCTGGTTGAGCACAAAAGAAACAAAGGCCTTCCCAACTTGTAATCATATTACATACTCTCAATATCTCAAACATAATTGTAAGATGTGTTACATGGGTCATCAGGAATTCTTACCTCCTGATCATCCATTTCGAAGAGATAAGAAATCATTTGATGGTAAAGAAGATCACAGATCTGCACCTAATCCTTTATCAGGCACGGAAGTATTGGAAGAGTTTCATGGATTCAGTAATGTTTTCCGAAAGGGTCAAAAGAGGAAGCGTTGTGACAGTGAGGGTCCATGGAAAAAAAGATTCATTTTTTCTGAATTGACATACTAGAACATAACAAACTGAGTCACAATATTGATATGATGCACGTAGAAAAAAATATTTGTGATAGTTTGCTCGGGACTTTGTTGGATGTAATTCGAAAGTCAAAAGACCATGTTAATTCTCGATATCACTTAAAAGAAATGGGGATACTAAAGGAGCTTCAACCAGTAAAAGATGATAACAAAAAAGTTTATTTGGCTAAAGCTTGTCTCTACATGAAACCAGAAGAGAAGAAGTTGTTTGCACTGTTCTTAAAAATGTCAAATTACCAAATGGTTGTGTTTCAAATATACCAAGATGTGTGGAACTGGATGAGATGAAAATATTAGGTTACAAGAGCCATTATGCTCATTTCATAATGCATTACTTGCTCCAAATTGATGTTAGAAAAGTGTTGCCTAAAAAAGTTTCTATAGCCTTGATTCAGTTGGAAAACTTCTTTAGAGTCATAAGTGGCGAGGTGATACGGAGAGAAGATCTTGATAAAATGCAGTATGAAATCAATGAGATTATATGTGACCTTGAAAAGATTTTCCGTCCATCCCTTTTTGATATAATGGTACATCTGCCCATCCATTTAGTAAATGAAGTTAAGCTTGGGGGTCCAACACATCTTCATTGGATGTGTTCCATTGAAAGAAACCTATGTTTTAAGGGGCTTGTTCGTAATCGATTTCATCTAGAAGAATCTATACTAGAGGTATTCGTGGCACTAGAGCGCGTGAATTTATGTTCCAGATACCTACATACTGGGGTGAAAACATAATTTAGTCAATACCAATGAGAGAATGAGCAGGGAATTGAAACAAAGGGAGATAATTTGTCACATATATTCCCTAAATTTGGCCATCCGATTGGATGGGGAAAAAAAGCAATGGCAATAATTCTCATATGGATCTCTAGTTATGTCTTGATATACATCGATATGTATTGTTTAATACCGGAGATGAAAAAATGGAGACCTTTATCATGTAAGATATATCACTTCTATTAAAAACTTTCATATTTTTTATATAAGAAGAACTCTGAAGACATGCTAATTTGAAATATGCATGTTTGCAAGAAACATAAGACAGTAATTGACAATCATAGTAGCTCAAATTCATGGATTAGAGCACAAAATCATAGTAAAAAATTTGGCAACTGGTTTAAGAAGAAGTTAAATTTGTTGAAGTGTCTAAACATTTACGACAACTTTCTAAAGGGCCTAATACTACGGAAAAAATATATACAGCATATTTCACCAATGGATATCAATTTCATACAATGAAACGAGATAGTCAAGGTAAGACTCAGAACTATGGAGTGACTTATCGACAACGACTGATAATTTTGCTAGTGCTAGAGACCAAACCCCCATTGATGGATAGGTTGTCTATTATGAAATTATTTAAGATATCATAGAGATTGATTATTGGGGCTGATTTAGTGTTTTGTTGTTTAAATGTTATTGGTTTCATAATGAAGTAGACGAATATGGATTAACTCAGGCATACTTCAACAAGTTATGCAGTACTAAAGATCCATTTGTACTACCATCTTAAGTGCGTCAATTTTTCTATGTGGAGGATCCAGTTGAGAAAGATTTTTATGCAAGGACTAAAGTCAATGTTGATTTATTTGATTTAGAAAAAGGTCAGAATTGCCCTAATATTGGAGACACATTTTTTGGGGAGCTAGACAATGACATTGGAACATCAAATGGAATATCTGATGTTGATGTTGATCTTAGATGGTTGAGAGAATATCTACCTGGTGATGTCATTGATAAGTCAACTCATTATCAACATTCAGAATACTGGAAGAAGATCATATGGACGCATCAAAAGAAGATGAGGACTTTGGTGATGTCGATTGGAATTGGATGGTGGCCGATGATTGACAAAGGAATTTTTAAACTTCTTTTAATATATCTCTATTGCATTTTCTTATATGTACTACTGGTTTGAAAGTCAATTTAATGAATGTTGATTTTGCCTATTTTATTATTATTGTGTACTTCTGTCTTTTTGGTTTTCTAAATATTATTAGAGATTGCTTTAATGCTTCTTTTACTGAAATGATCTGATTGATTTTGCTTCAGAAATCATATGTGAATCAAGTCAGATGAAGCGGTGATTCTGATTTCTGCTTCACCCTTTCTCCTTTTTACTAGTTCATTTTATTGTTACTTTAGTAGTCTTTTCGCTGATTCTACTTTATATTTTTGATTCTGTTGGGATGTCTAACTCCTTATTTGTATATCTCTTTTTTTACGGTAGGCAGTACTTGGTAGTCATTAAACAACCAGTGTCTTCAAAAATAAAGAATAGAGAAGCAAGAGCAACTGTTCCAGCTGGAACGCTCACATCTTTGGCAAATCAAAAAGAAATTGTTGCTAGCTAGAAAAAGACAAGATCTAATAGCCGAAAAGTGTCAACGTCTAACAGATATAACTGAAGAACAAGATCTTCTAGAATCACACAGTCTAGAGACAGGAGTTCGTTTACAAGCTGACTCAACTAACAATGTAGTGCAACCAGTAGAAGAACAATTTCAATTAAATTCTTCTGCTCTTAAAGAAAACGAACAATGTGCAGAATAAGGAAGAACATCAATATTTTATTTATAATATTACTTTCCTTTTTTTTATTAGAAAATAAAATTACAATACTACATTGGAAGGGTTATCTTTATTTGTGTATTATTGTAGACTCCTCAACTAAAAAAGACAAAGAGGTCAAACAAAGATGTTATCTGAGCATGGAAGGTATGATCGTAAAATGACTATATTGAATAAAGTTGGTCAGCCAGTTGGTCCTAGTAATGATGTCGTGATAGAGTTGAGCAGCTTCCTCGGTACACTTGCTAGGAATGAGACCCTTTGACCTCTTTATATAGAAAATTGGAAGCTGATGGAAACAAAAGATGATTTGTGGGATTAAACCAAGATTTGAAGTATTCAATTTTCTATTAAGTTAAATATATTTAAAATTTATTGCACTAACTCAATGTTCAAATTTTCATAAGAAATATGACATTCCAGAAATTGGTCTTAGATGGACTTTAAAAACAGTTTAAGAAGCTTGGAGAAGGCGTAAGTTTGATTTGAAAACACACTACTTTGATGACTATGCTAATGATGAAATTCAGATGGAAAACAAGCCTGATGATGTTCCAACATCTCAATTTAAGGAACTTCTTAAATATTGGAACTCGGAAATATTCCAGGTAAATCTTACTAGTTTGTAGTTGTGGTTCAATTATGTTAAGCTAAGTTTACATTATCATTTCCTTCTGTCCTTGTTGGATACGAAAACAACCTGTAATACATGTTTCTTGGTTGAATTTTACTCCTTATGTATTTAGTTACTTCTCTTTTAGTAAGAGAATATTGTGATTAGTTTATTTGGTGGTTATTTTTGCTTTTCATTTCCAAAATACTTTAAGTTATATAAAGAGCTCTTTTCTTCTGTAACTGATCACTGGTAGTGTCTCTTCTATCTCTTCTTTTTGAGAGTCACTGAGCTCTTATTTTTTTATGAATCACTGGAAAGAATCTTTCCTCTTCTATAAAAATCACTTGATCATTATGAAACTTCTCTTCTATTTGCAAAAAAAATTCAAAAATCAATACTGAGAATCGGAAAAAGTTAAAGAATCCACATACTGTTGGCAAGAAAAGCTTTGCTTTAGTTCGCAATTATTTGGTATGAGCTCTTGCGTAGCATTGAAAAAAACTTGTCACATCTTAAAAAAATGTTTGATATCCATTTTTAATGTCTACAGGAAAAAGAGAGGAAAACTAGTGTTACTCCATCACCTAAGGATTTTTTTTTTTTTGGTTACAAGAAAAAGAAAGCCCAATCGATCATACAAGGATACATATGAAGATACAGCTAGTAAAATTGTGATATTTTTATCTAATTTTTATTTTGTTTGTTTTGAATTTATTTTTTCATATTTACTCTTTATATGTGTACTTGAATTCAGTTGTTTTTTTAATAATAAAACTGTATTATAGGCTGAGATGGATAATATTGAAATGCAACAAAAAGAAGATAAAAATGAGACAATTGAGGCATTTTCTTTTGCCATGGGATCAGAACATCCAGGACGTTTGAGATTATACGTAAGAGGGGTTACAAAAACTACTTTGAAATGGAAAGTGGGACATTTTGAAGCCTTGTCAAATGCAAGAAATGACCTCATGAAAAAAAATGAAGAGAGAATGATGAGAATGGAGGAAAAAATTGAAATACAGAAAGAATACTATGACCAACAAAAGACCACGATGCGACAAGAAATTGTAGAATGTCATAACAAAACTTCATCGTTCAGGCCTACCAATTGATGCTAATGTTCTAGAAACATTACTTGATGTTTCCTCAACACCAAAAACAAAAACTCAGTCAGTCCATCGTTCATCTACCAGTAGCAACAATCAATGTCAGAATCCCCCTCCTTATTCTTAATTTTCTTCTACTACTGCTTTTGCAGTTTCTTGTTTGGTTCATCTTCATATATGGATTATTATGTTAATCTGCGTCTACTTCTTTTTCTTATGCTACTACACTTGCAATCTTCTTGTATTATTGTTGGTGCAACTGCAATGATCCTTTTATTTTGTCGAATTTGATATTATCGAGATTAGTGTTACTGTTGTTTGCATAGTTTAGGTGTTGTTAGTTTTTAGTAACTGCGATCATCATTTTCCTTTGTGATTTATCGTTTGTTTCTGATGTATATGTTTTTATTGTATTTACTCTTGATGCCCCTATTTGTTTCTTTGTCTATGGTGTTTAACTGTTATATTTTGATCAACAAATATCATGTTTATGATTGTGTAATCTTTCTAGTTCTGATTTTGAGGATTGTAATTTGTGATTTATTGGAATCCAATGTATACCGTCCTTTGGTTGGTAGAGTTTGGAAATTGTGGTAGTGGATTGAGTTGACTTGTTCAAGTGCAATGCTTGTAATGTAGTTAGCTAACTTATTTGTTCTGACTTAGTTGTTCCCGATCAGCTTCTTCACCTGGTGCCAATTCTTGTATGTGTTTACTGGCTACTAAACTGTCCTCACCCATGTACACTTTTATAGCTATATTTTTCGAGTTGTTTCATGATAGGTTTGTCTCCTCCTCATGAAGAGTTATAGATTCTACCTCTATGTTAGAGTCTTGGATTCCTGGGTGTTATTTTCAACATGGACAAAAAGAGAAAATTAGGAATTGTGTGTCTTCTTTTTCTTTTCATTTCTGAACTTCCTATTTCCTAATTGTTGACCCTTTTGAAATTGTAGGTGAACAAAATGATGAGCAAAGCATGGATGAAAGCAGTGAAGACCTTACTTAAAAGAGGAAATGACATATGTGTACAACTGATAGTTATAATTAGCAATCAATAGCCCAACATTTATTAGCATTTAATAAACAAATAAAAAATAAGCACAAAATGACCCAAATTAATAAATGACATTTTAATAGCTTTTTTTCCTTGTATAACCAAATATCACTAAACAATAAAAATAACGGAAACATAAAACGTTATACATACAATATGTAACCGCCTAAAAACATAAATTATGTATTTTCATATATATTTTTGTTCATTATTTGGTAATAAAATTTAATTGTATACTTGATTGTATATAGGTAGAAAAATGGTGTATTCATTCACTTAGTATTGGTATATATTTATAGCTATGTTATCCCTTTATATATTCAGTAACTTATAATATGTATACACTGCATTGAAAAAAATAATTTAATCGTGAACATCATGTATGCATTGCATTCATGTATGCGTATCCGTGTATTCATTCTCTCAAATTTTGTATACATTCTAGATTCTTTCTTCAGAAAAATGAGGATTGCACGTGAAATATAAAATGCTCAATAGAAAACACATAAATCGAATTGGATAACAATAAGAACTTACATGGCTATAAAATTTAGACTTAGGGATGGAGAATTCACAAAATTAGAATCAGAATCTCCATTTTTATGAATAATCCTAGGATAACTTTCTTAAACATGACAATTGATACCACAATTAAAAACTACTACATAATTTTTGTTAACTAAATTAGATATAACCTTCAATTTCAAAATTAAAACAACTCCAAAAAAATTCAAACAACAATACAAGAGGGGATCAAACATAGGCTAACAATCAGGGAAATTGGAGGGTAAGTACCAACAACTATCAAGAATTTAAAAGCGAAAGAGAAAAAATACACTGACGAATGTTTTTATAGAATTCAATATGTAAAACTAATAAACAAGAAAGTAAATCATCTTTTGTTCAAAGTAATGAAGAAGATAATCAATAAATAAAAATAGGATTCAAAAGAATGGTATATGGACGGGAAAGAAGAGAAAAAAAGGGAGAAAAAAACTACTTCCAAATAAAAAAAGGACATCATATTGTCACCTCTTAAAATTATTAATTTAATTACAAAAATAACTTCCCAATACGTGGGCTACTAATTGCAAAATTTGATTTTTAAGAACTTTTTTTTGTCAAGAAAATAAAAGATGGCTATATGTTGCCAATTACTAAAATGGGTTGTCATGTTGTGCCATTTTTTCAATGACAACTAGGACTATTTTATGTTTGGGCTTAATTTTTGTGAACATCAATGTATGTCAACTCTGGAATTGTAAATCAAGATCATCTGCTTTATCTATAATATATGAATGCTACAAGTTGATGTACATATTGGTTTAATATGTTTTATCATTGTATTAAAGTTTATTTCAAAAATGGCTACAATAGTCTGCAATAACCATTAAAAAGGTCTATTGTAATAGCTTAATAACATTGGTGCATAGTTAAGAATAACCGTTGTAATAGCTTAGATCGAGTTGTATAATAAAGTTGTTGTGATAGGTCGTTTGCAACAATTTGCAATTCTTGCACAAACTGCAGAAAAGTGTCATCCTAGACTTAAGAATAATTGTTGCTATAGATAATGTGTTGCAACAGTTTATAACTATTGCTATAAAACCTTTTGTGACGGTTCGTAACTGTTGCAACAATCGCAGAAAAGTGTCGTCCCAAAGTAAAAATTAATTGTTGTTGTAGACAGTGTGTGGCAACGGATTATCACCGCCACTATAAAATCTCTTGCAACGGTTTGGCAATAGATGCAGAAAAGTATTGTCCTAGACTAAAGTATAATTGTATCTATTGATGGTCTGTGGCAACAACTTTCAACTGTTGCTAGGAAATCATTACTATAGATATATCGCAACAGTCTTATATGCAACACGCCAGTTTCCGTTGCCATAACTCAATTTCAACACTTTTTGAGTTTATGGCAATGATTATTCTTTTGTTGCAACAGGCATGTTTTCTAGTAGTGGATGAACCAAACATAAGCGTCTAACACATGCAATATACAAGTCTCTTCACAAAATTAAGAAGCATGATATAATAACTAAAAGTCTCACGATAAAATAATAAATAAAAATACATCTAACTCTAGCTATTACATTCCCAGATCTAAATGTCATCATACCAAAAAAACTCAAGCTAAAATTGGATGAAAGTAGCTCACTCTCACTCTCACTCTCAAATCTAGAAAGTAGTTGTGCTAAAGGTAAAAACAAAGTGACAGGAATAGTATCAGTATAAATAAATAGACATCATAGGCTGACTAAGATTAATAAATAGTATATAATTATAGACATAAAACACGTAGATAGATTCACTCAACATAGTCAAACAATAGAATCACAAGTCATAGAAATCATCATTAATCACTAACATACTTACATGTGTATAGTCTATAAATGCATTTCGTCCTTTTGGCATATCCCCATCCTCAAACATTGAAAATAGTAAATAAAAATTGCATCTGTTATAGTCTTTCAACAAAGGACACACAGCTAAATGTTGAAATTCTAAGGACCTTCGTGTTTTTAAAGTACTATAAACATAGAAAATATTAACAATAACAAAATTCGTCACTAAAACAAGAGGTTACTCTTCTTTCTAAAAATGCCATCCCCATATGTTGAAGAAATGAGAGCAATAAGGAGGGGAAATTGCAAAAGCACAAAAGAAGTAATCGGTAGGCAAGCCATTGTTGCGACTGGTACAAGAACCCATGCTTTCTTCTGCCCAAACACGAGATATACCGTTGAACTAAAGCTTATCATCATGGATGTTATGGAAAGAAACAGAGTTAGCAGTCCCAGGATAAGACTCCTTGGCAAAGTATGCAGGAAATCTTCTTCTGCATAACGAGATGTCAAAACTGACAAAAACACTAATAGAGAGGTGCTTGAAGTGAACAATGAAGCTGCATTCGAGATTGCAAAAATAATGAAAGCTATGTTCCAAGAGAAAATGGGGAGTCCACTTTGTTGTTCATTGCCTCCTGGTACTGTGATTGCGGCAGCAAATGCGATAGTAGCAATCAGTGCTGCTGCAGTTGTGCATGAGCTTGATGTATCTTTCATCCATTTTTCTCCATCTACCTTCAACTTCTCATGTTTATCAGTAAATACCGCATACGGAGCATCCCCCTCACCATTTAAGAATTCCCAGTACAAAGGCGGTACAATCTTCTTTACTTCCTAATTTATATATATATGATGTTAGTCGATTACTTAAAAATAATCAGCCAAAATGATTCGATTGTAATGCTTAACCAGCTAGGCTTGTTAAATGAATGGAATCAATATGTGCCGAAAAGTAAAATCTAATTACCACGGTAGATTTTATTATATCAAATATATGATAGTTCTAGAAACTAACTTGTGTCTAGACTGGAGTGGTACATATCTAAAATATTAGATTTAAACAGTTCACGAGATATTGATGTACTAAAAGGACAGTATTGTTCAACAGCACATATATAACTAGGAAATTAAGATGAAAAACAGGACGTGATACTAAAAATTGAGTTAGATTTCGAAGGACTTACAGTGCAATTCAAGATTTAAAGTAATAAAATTCTTAGTTAGTATCAATGCAGAAGAAAATACTCTATCTGTCCCATATTAGTTGTCACGTGTCACTTTTCAAGAGTCAAACTATATGAAATTTGACTAGCATTTTAAAATATTTATTTTCATCCAATTACCATGAGAAAAGTTGCAACTTGTAGTGCTTATAATATAGTTTTTGAATATCCAAACTCTAAATGTAAAATATCAACTTGATCTAATCCAATTTATCTTGGAAAATGAGGGAGTTTGACTTTCAAAAAAGGAAACATGACAACTAATTAGGACAGAGGGAATACTAATTCTTAATCACATAATGAGATAAATTCGATTAGGGTGTACGGTACAGAAGTTAAATCACCTTAAACCATTGTAGTTCTCGCTGCATCTGAAGAGCTGGTCCAGAGACAAGGTTTAGCTTATTTCGTGGTGCCAACATTCCAGCCAAATGCAACACATTATTGTTAGAGGAGTCTGTGGAAATCATTAATTGGTGCCGGAACTGGCTCATCCGACGGACCAAATTAAACACATTTTCGCAGCGATACTCTATTGCAATGTGCAATATATTCTTAGAATCTCGATCATAACAATAAGCTAAAGAAGGAAACCTTCTGACAATAATTTCAACAAGCTCATAAGTGTCATAACATGCTGCGTCAAGCAGAGGACGGCTAACAATGGAATCAACTTCTTTGTCATTCAGACGTTCTATTTTCTTGCATAAGCATTCTGCATACTTAACTGCATTGTGATGAATTGACTTTTTCTTTCGGATGTTCTTCAAAGGAGGCACTGCAGTACAATAACACACAAAGACCAATTTTTTCGACACAAGTACAAAGAAATTAGTGTAGACACAAAACAACTCATAATTGATCTAAAAAATATATATGAAATCCTTAGGCATAAACAAATTTGCAGATTTATTTCAAGATCGCATAGATAAATCCAAGAAAGTAATCAACAAAGTTAGAGGGAGAGATTTATATTGTAGAATTCTCATGGATATGTGAAAAATCAATGATTGAATTGATGATTGAGTTACATACTTCTTATATAGGAGAAGAGTCATATACTAGCTACACTAAGAATCCTAATACAACACAAATATATTATTTATATCTTATCCTAGTCGACTATATCAGCTTTAGTCGTACAAAATATAACTTGTACATAAATTAGGGTTTAGTAGTCTACTCCTAGCGTAACTCTAACTCTAACTCCTCAGACAGCTTCACCGAACCTGTTCACTGACTGTTCCTTTGAAATGTTCCATCAGCTTTCTTCAACACTTCCCCTCAAGCTAGTGAGTGGAGGGACTGTAACTCCTAGCTTGCGACGAAACTCAGCAAAAACCTATTTGGTTAATGCTTTTGTATGAATATTTGTTAGCTGATCCTTATACCAGTAACAAGTTGTGCTCTATCCAAACACACCTGAGCAAAATTGAGTTGCAGAGAGAAAACATAGGCATAATGTGCAGATTAGCTTAACTCTACTTCTTCATGCTAACCTATCTTTGTTTCTATGGGTTGAGGCTCAGTATTCCTTGTTAATAGACTGCCTTCCTCAGTCCTAAAGATGGTGACTCCATTTGTTAATTTGTATGAAGAACAACCTGATTATAATAGCCTAAAAGTGTTTGGGTGTAGATGTTTTTCGTATATCAAGGGTAGCAATAAGTTCAGTCCAAAGACTTACCCTTGTGTATTCATAGGGTATAGCAGCCTACACAAAGGATATAGATGCTACCATCCATCTACAAGGAGGTTTTACATATCCAGACATGTTGTGTGTCTCCAAATCGGTCTCAAACTAACATTGATGTCTCACCTCACCTTGCTCCTTTTGTTGAACTTTTCTCTAAATTGCAGGCACATGATGATTCTGCTTCATGGGAAGTACATGCTGCTAGTACACACATAAATGGTGATAATGTTGCTCCTACTCCTATGTTTGTTGATGATAAAAGTACTACTGACCGCTCAAGTGCAGGATCAGATGGTGAGGAACGGGTTGAATGTGATGCTCCATATAGTAATATTGAAACTTCAGCTGCAGATTTTGGATCTGCCAATGGCAGTGAGGAACAACTTGCACTTACAGGTCCAGTTAATGAGCATCATCAAACAACTACTTTAGTTGATGTACCTGTGGACCATCAATCTGACAATGCCACACTCCAGTCAACTACTTTGGTTGAGGTACTTCATGCACCACAAGCGCATTATATGATCACTAGGAACAAGGGAAGGACATGAAATATGTCTTACAATGCCACAATCATCCAAATGTTTGATGAAGTCTGTTTGGATTAACTCATCACCTCCATCACACCGAAAAATCTTAATTTCTTTAGAGAATTGTTTTTCCACCATTTTCTGAAATTTTACAAAGACTTCAAAGAATTCAGATTTCTTTTTCAGTGGATAAATCCATGGATATCTCGTCTGATCATCAGCAAAAACAACATAATATTTCATACTTTGTGAAGATTTAACAGGAGCAGGTCTCCATAAGTCGCAATGGATTTTCAATAAAGGTTCTTTTTCAATTATATTTCTCAAACCAAATGAAAGTTTACAACTTTGTCCCAACTGACAACTAGAACAAACAGTAGGCATTTTATTCCAACTACTAATATTGATGCAACTATTACTATTCAAAAACTTCAAAGACTTCAAACTAGAATGTCCTAATCTAGTATGTCACATGTTGTCTGATGTGTCCCAATCGTGTGCAGCACTTAAAGCATAGAGATTGTTATCTTCCAAAGCATAGAGTCCATTCCGTTTAGTTCCCTTGCCCAGCAACGTCCTTGTCTTCTTGTCCTTTACAACAAAGTTAGTTTCATAAAATTCAAGAGTGCAATAATTATCCTTTGCAAGCTTACTAACTGAGAGTAAATTCTTATTGATCTTAGGGACTACAAGAACTTCCTCTAATTCAAACCTGATCTGGATGTGTTCCCAACATGTGTTATGTCTAACTCTGATCCATTCCCAATAATAATTTTATCTGGTCCATTATAGTGTTTAAGATATGTTAGAATACCTGAGTTATGTGTCATATGGCTACTTACTCTTGAGTCCACAACTCCACATACAAGGTGTCATCAGTGTTTCGAAGATTAGTAGCAGTCAATGTTGTGGTAGCTCATCTGCGGCTTGGTAAGAGTAATCTCACCCGTAAAAACACTTAAGAGCAGTATGGTTATTCCTACCACAAATTCGACACGCATCAGAATTATTCCTCTCATGACTTCCACTTGAAGGACTGTTCTGAGGACCTGGTCCGTCTCTTATGTTATAAGAACATGTTCCCTGTCAAGCAGGCTGAAAGCCTCTTCCTCTAGAATTGAAGTTATTGTTTCCTATTCTTTGAGAGTAATTTCCTCTTCCCCTACCTCTTTGGGTAGAGAATGCCATGTTATGATTTTGTTGAGGCACTTCTTCTTCATCCTCCCTCATATCAAAACCCCTAAGAGCATTAATAAATTGATTAAAAGTTGAATATGGTGTCTTACCTAACATGACAGTCTTGAAGGTCTTGTACTTAAGACCTAAACCTCTAGCAAAATTAGTCACTTTGTTATCCTCATCTATAGGCTTATGAATGGTAGCAAGGCTATCACACATGCCTTTGAATTCCTTCATGTATTCATCAATTGGTTTGGTTCTAGCTTCACACTCTGTAGTTGTGCTTGAGCTGGAACTCCTTATATTTTGTTGCTTGAAGATATGCTTCTTCCAAGTGTTCCCACATCTACTTCGTTTTTGAGAAGCCTACGATCGGGTACATTCTTTCTTCTATCAAGGTTCCTGATATACAACTCCTTAGTAACACATCATTCTCCTCCCAGTCATAAACAATGTTGTTGTCTTCTGCACCCTTCTCGCTTGCTATAGTTTTCTCCATAGTCTGTCAAGTGGAACAAGTCTCTTTACGTGGTTCTGTGATAAGATAGGTTAATATCATCACTTGAATCAATTGAGTCATTTGTGTCCTCCATAAAAGATGGTTTGTTGGCTTAAGCTTAATGGAGCAGGACGAATAAGGTGATGAAGTGAGGAGGTTGAAAGAGTGTTGGTAGAAGGGGCCATTGTGGTTTGATAATTTGGTAGTTTTGGGTTATAATCTAATATGTTAAAGAAAGGAAAAAACATTATGCCCTGATACCATGTAGAATTCTCATAGATATGTGAAGAATCAAAGATTGTATTGATGATTGAATGATTGAGTAACATACTCCTTATATAGGAGAAGAGTCCTATACTAGGTACACTAGGAATCCTAATACAACACAAATATATTATTTACACCTTATCCTAGTCGACTACATCAACTTTATTTGTACAAACTATAGACTTGTACATAAATTAAAATTTAGTAGTCTAGTGTAACTCGAACTCTAACTCGTCAGGCAGCTTCACCGAACCTGTTCCATCATCTTCCTTCAACATATATGGCTTGAACCAGAAGTCAATGACACCAAAAGGAGAAAAATAAAAGCATAATGGAGGAAATGAGAGGTGAAGGTTTAAGCAGGGTCAAATGTATTGAGGACATATCCTAGAGCTAAGTTGCTCGGCTCTTCAATAATATTGTTGCCGCACCTATGCCAGATCCTTAAAAAATACACTATTTTTGAAGGATCCGATACACACCCGTTGACATTTTTGAATTGTCCGTGCAACATAGTCCTAGGGAGTCTTATCAGTATTTACTGAGATCAAAAGTGTTAGGGAGACATTTTAATCACTTGTTTAACTCATACTATGATAATTTTTGCAGATAATCATACTTAAATACTAGACAAGAACTTTAGCTACACTCATAATATGTCCATAAAGAGGTATGAAGTGCCTTAGCGAGGTTGGAGAAGAAATATGTAGAAGGACTTGAGAAGTTATTAAATGTTATACTTCTGAGTAGAAAGATGCCAACAGAGTGGAGGAACAGTATTTTGGTGTAAGAAGCCGACCCTTTCTATTGAGTAACTGTATCGTGAATCATGTTTTGAGTTTGTATATATGTTGATTTAACTATATATGACTTGTAGGGATCTTTTGGGTGATGAATTGAGGGTTCAAACGAGTTAGCAAACCTAATTTAAAAGTGAGATGAGGACCTAAATAGTGTTTGTCCTGAATCATGTTTTGATAAATTTGAATAGGTAAGTAAGAACTTGAAAGATTCATGTGAATTAAACTAATCATGTTGATTAATAACCCAAAAATGAGGGAAAGAATGTCTATTTTTTAAAGCTAGGGGAAGTTGATCTTTAAAGCAAACTTAGGTAGTTTAAATGATATGTACACATAAGTGACATAAGCACAAGAGTATATTAGGAAACTCTTAAAAAGTATTGAAATACTATATTGCTCGGACTCTCCGAAAATGCTGCTATAGATCCTCCAAAAATACTCAACTTTTAAAGGATCTAACACACACTCGTTGACATTTTTGTAGAATCCAAGCAACATAGTTGAAACATAGAGAAGATAATTTTAAGAACTGATCAATGAATAACTACAGAGGGAGATCTTACCTAAAATTTCAACAACATTAAAAAGAAGGGAATGCAACGTCTTGATCACTGTGACAAAAAAAAACACCAACTCGAATGAGATTCTTAATATTAGATAAGTTCATTTGCTCTGTAGTTTCCTAAAATTCTTGTGGACATATATCATAAAAGAAATTGATATACCTTGAATATTAAAGAAACAAAAGGAAAATGATAAAACTGACCAGTCCTGAAGTAAATTCTGACATACTTTGTCTTAACTATTTGTGAGTTATTAACAACATTCTCCAGATCATTGGCATTTGGTTTTCTTTGGCGACTCCGTGAAGTCAACTTGACAGGAACACCTTAATTGGGAGGAAAGGTGACTAATCAGTTCTTTTCTTTTTTATTTTGTTTTTTTTCCTGTGAAAGACAACATGAATTAGGTAAACAAAGAAGGAGGAGGTTAGACTCACAATAGTAGAGTAATTGTTGCCAAAAGTTTAGATGACTTCCGCTGAGGAAAGTAAATTCCTTCATGGCAAGCTCCTTCAAAGCAGATTTTCCGTCTAAATCATATTTTGCCAAATCAGGATAGTCTTCGACCAACTGTCTCGCAAAATCTATCAACCAAACTAGCTAAGTATAGTTTGCACAACAATTTCTTAGTATATCAATAAACTAAAATAAGATGTACATATATGGATTAGCAATTAGTACAGAGATATTGAAGTGTGTGACTATCTCATCTAAAAGATTAAGCTGTTAGAGAAAACAAAATTTTATGCTCAACACACTGAGATTCAATTTCAGGATTTATGTCTGCTCTGATACCATGCTAAAGTGTGTCACCATTTTATCTAAAAACTTAAACAGTTAGAGAAAGCACATTTTATTATTTAACAATATTCTCAACAAAAGATGTATAAATGAATAAGTAGAACAATAATGTTGTACAGAACAATACAAACAATTGTTGGCCGACCTAATTTTGCTGAAAATTGAAATCAGATAACAATAGTGACATGAAGCCGGAAAAGAGAAATGGGGATGACAAGATATTAAGCTACTGAAGACTTATTCAAAGTACGATACAATGCTAATATGGTTAGGAATATTAAAAAGTAGTTACTGTTGCTAATTAGTCACAAAAATAGTTATCACTATTCACTATTGTTAGAATTTGTTAGAAGCAGTTATTTCATTAGCTTAGCTTTAGCTTCCATTTCAATTCTAATATAGATGTAATACAATTGTTAAGACATTGAATGATATATGATAACTCCTTCTCTTCTCTCTTTTACTCTGTTTTTCATAGCTTCTATCTCGGATATCCCTGATATAGCTATCTTCTTCTTCGAGGTTCATCCCCTAGTTGATATTATCCCTTCTGTTACTGGTAACTGGATCAATTGGTTTCAAAGTTGAAGTCCTCGACTGAGAAATCATGGTTGCTCGAGACAAAAATAAAGACAGATCTTCAGAGGAAATGGAGAGAAAATTTTCTCACATTCTGGAACAATTGCAGAAGTTGATAGAAAGTAGTGAATATGAATGATAGAATTGTATAGACAGATAAGGAATTAATGACGATCAAGCAAGCCCTAGGAAAGGCAAAACAAAAGGACAAAGAAATGGATCAGAATAGAGCAGAATCATTTGTGCGTGGAGACAGAGCAATACAACTAGGGATCTCCAAAATTCTAATGGTAAATTTCTTACCCGATGTTCTAAACTTGATTTTTCTAAATTTTCGGGGTCGGATTTGAGAGTATCGTTGTATAAAGGTGGATCAGTTTTTTGCCATGGATGAAGTTCATATGATCAGAGGGTGAGAGTAGTTTTTATCCATTTGGATGGTGAAGTTATTGCTTGGCATAGATCATACTTGAAGTCTAGGAACTCAACTGTAGATCCTTCTTGGTCTGAGTATGTGTTGGCTGTTAATGAAAGATTTGGGGAGGAATTTTAAGATTCAATGGAAGCTGTAAAAAAACTACAAAAAACTGAGCATATTAGAACATATCAGGCTGAGTTTGAAAGGTTATTGAATGGGGTTAATTTGTCAAACGAAAATGCTATCAGCTGTTTTCTGGGAGGGTTAAAAACTGAGCTCAACAAAGTTGTTAGAATGAAAGCACCCAAAACCTTAATGCAAGCTTACAAGTTAGCTAAGTTGCAGGAAGAGGCTTGATGCTCAAGATAAGTCTTGGGGAATTAGTAGAAACAACAAGGTTTAGACTGGTCTTCTTCCTACTCCATCTAGGTTTCAGGATGTACGAAAACCTATTTTTTCTAGCACAAATGTCAATAAACCTTATGAAACAAATGCTAACAGATTCAGTAATGGTAATACTGGTAGAAGGTTATTGATTGCTGCTCAGATGGATGACAAAAGGGCTAAAAGAATATGTTTCTTGTGTGATGAGAAGTATGTTCCTAAGCATATTTGTAAATCCAAGATACAATTGTATTTGGTTGAAGTTCTGGAAGATGTTGAGGTAACCATGGAGGAAGAAGTGTTAGAAGTGGATAAGTGCATGACAATTTCTTTACAAGCATTTACTGAAAGTACATGTTATCAAACAATTAGAGTAACTGGATACCATGAAAAAAAACTTATAGGTGCTTATTGACACATGTAGTACTCATAATTTCATTGATGAGACAATGGAAAGAAAGTTAGGTTGTAAAGCTTTGCCTATATACATGAACAATCAGTAAGTGTGGTTGATGGTAGGAAGGACGTAAATTGCTGATGTATGTAAGAACTTGAAGTGGTTACTGCAGGGTACAACTTTTTCTTCTGATTTCCTACTACTATCATTGGGAAATGTTCATATAGTATTGGGTGTGCGGTGTTTAAACACTTCAGTAAGGATTCTGTTTGACTTCACAAATAGTACTATTGAGTTTGTACTTGGGAAGAAAACTTGTCTTAAGGGGATCCAGTAGCCAAATCAAGACCACCAAGGCCAAATCCTTGAACAAAAAGAGTGATGAATCAGTTCAGGTCTTCATGCTTACCTTAGTGACTGATGCAACCTCCGTTTGGCAATGCAACAGTATACAACTAAATCAAGGTACTGATACTCATCCTACCTTAACTGTTTAGTGGAACTGTACAAATGCATCTTTGATATGCCTACTACATTTCCCCCTCTTAGAGGCATCTTTGATCACAACATACCACTCAATGACTCAGCTACTCCTGTTAACAAAAGGCCTTATAGATATCTAGGAATGAAGAAAGATATTATTAGAAGCTAGTATAGGAAATGCTAGATCACGGTGTGATACAACCTAGTTCTAGTCCCTATGCATCACCTGTAGTCCTTGTTGGGAAGAAAGATGGGAGTTGGAGGCTTTGTGTAGACTATAGAGATCTGAACAAACTCATAGTAAAGGATAAGTTCATATTCCTATCATTGAGGATTTGTTAGAACTAGGAGGTGATGAAGTGTTTTCTAAGATTGATCTTAGAGTTGGTTACCACCAATTGAGAATAAAGGAACAAATACATATAAGACAACTTTAAAAACTCATGAAGGACACTACGAATTTCTGTTTATGCCATTTGGTCTTTATGAATGCACCTTCTTCATTTTAGAGTCTTATTTATCTTGTATTCAAACCACTCCTTAGAGTTCAGTACTGGTTTTTTTTATCATATATTGGTGTACAGCAAGGATATGCCAACTCATGTGAACCATTCACAAGCTTTGTTTGATTTAATGAAGCAACATCAGTTGTTTTCCAAAGGTTCTAAGTGTGCTTTAGAAGTACCTGAGGTAGAGTAACTAGGTCATTTCATCAGTGCAAAAGGGGTAGCTATTAATCCTACGAAGATTTCTGCAATACAGGCTTGGTCTGTCCCTACAAATATCAACAACTGAGGGGTTTCTTGGTTTAACAGGATATTATATGAGGTTCATTCTGAATTTTGGATCCATTGCTAAACCTCTCAATGAATTATTAGAGCAGGATAAGTTTGTGTCTAATGAGGGTGCCACTACAACTTTTCATGTTCTCAAAGATGCACTGGTGACTGCAGTTGTCTTAGCATTACTAGACTATGATAAACAATTCATAATTGAAACTGATGCAAGTGGTTCAGGAATTGGTGTTGTCTTAATGCAACAAGGGAATCCAATTGCCTATATTAGTAAGTCATTAGCACCTAGACATCGGGCTATGCATGTATATGATATAGAGATGTTAGCCATTTACTAAGTGGTGTGATTATCTGTTAGGAAGGCATTTCACGGTGAGAACTGATCAAAATGCACTAAAACACCTCCTTGAACAAAGTATTCACACTGATTTTCAGATTGCTCATTTTTCTAAATTGATGGCCTTTGATTTCACTATTGAGTTCAATAAAGGGACGGACAATAAGGCTACTGATGATTTGTCAAGAAATCAAAGTGCTGAAGTTGTTGGCTATTTCACTCCTAACTCCAAATGATACACTTTTGGATAGAAGTAGCCTAACATGGACAGCTGATGCCGAGTTGCAAGCTGTTATTGTTAAGTTGCAAGCAAGGCCTATAAATTCTATATACCTGGATTGGTTCTCAGATAAGGTGGGAAGGCAGGCTAGTAGTAGGGTCTGATTTGCAGTTAAGATAGACCATTATTCAGTTGTGGCATTCAACACCACAAGGTGGTCATGAAGGCATGGATGCAACTATTAAGAGGCTGCAATCCTTTTTTTACTGGAAGTCATTAGCAGCTGACATTAGAACTTTTATTTAGAAATGTGATATCTGTCAAAGTCATAAGTATGATGCAGCAGCTTACCCTGGACTACTTCAACCATTACCTATTCCTAATGGTGTTTGGATTGATATCAGTTTAGATTTCATTGAAGGTCTTTCTAAATCGAAAGGGAAGGATGTCATATTGGTAGTGGTGGATAAACTTTGTAAGTCTGGTCATTTCATTGCTATTGCACACGCTTACACTGCTGATTCTGTAGCTCAATGTTTTTTGGACAATGTTTTCAAATTGCATGGGATGACAACTCCTATAGTAAGCGACATGGACCTCATTTTCTTGAGATCTTTTTGGCAAGAGTTATTTACATTACAAGGGGTCTTACTACATAAATCGAGGTGAATCAATGTGAAAGTTGTATAATGGAAAAACAACATAGAAAGTCTTTTCCTAAAGGGATGTCTTGGAGAGCAAATGTACTTTCGAAACTAATCCATGTCGACATTCGCGGACCAATGAAGACTCCATCACTTGAAAGTCAAAGGTACTTTATAATATTTATTGATGATTTTTCAAGAATGACTTAGGATTATTTTAAAAGAAAAGTCAGAAGCATTTGCTACATTCAGAAAATTTAAAGCCCTTGTTGAGAAGCAAAAAGGTTGCAGCATCAAGACCATTCGCAATGATAGAGGAGGTGAATACACAAGTCAAGAATTTAAAGAATACTGCAAAAATGACGGCATTCTGAAGCAACTTACAACAGGTACACTCCTCAATAAAATGTTGTATTTGAAAAAAGAACTAGAACAATTGTTGAAATAGCCAGAACTATGATGAATGAGAAAGGACTGCGAAATATTTTTTGGGCAGAAGCAGTACATACAGCAGTGTACATCCTCAACAGGTACCGACAAGGCATTGAAGGACAAGACACCGGTTGAAGCTTGAAGTGGAATGAAAACTTTGGTATGTCATTTTAAAATTTTTGAGTGTATCTGTTATGCTCATATACCTGGTGAGAAAAGAAAAAATTGTGAATTTTTTTTAAAATGTATAGTTCTATGTTATAATTATGTAACAAAAGATTATAGGCTTCTCGATGTCAAAACTACCAAACTTATTGTTAGTAGAGATGTCATTTTTTATGAAAAAACAACATGAACTTGGAAGGATAAAAACATAGAGAATACTTCTATCATAATTAGATGTGCCAAAAGAAGAAGAGGATGAGGAAGAAGATGTCTCTCAAGGAGGAAAAATCTCAAATTCAGATGATAAAATCACCTCCAAGAGGAACAAAAATATTGAGCAATATTTATCAGAGGTGTAACTTTGTTGGAGCCAGAAAATATAAGGAGACAATAAAGCATGATGTTTGAAAGAAAAAATTTAAATGATTGAGAAAAATAATACTTGGAAGTGAGTGAATATACCCAACGAAGAGAAATTGTAAGTCTAAAGAAGATTTACAAAGTCAAACTCAATCGAGAAGGAGATATTCAAAAGCACGAGAGAAAAGTGAATTTCAATTGCAATTATTGTCAGACAGAAGAACAACTTGTTGACATCTTCACAAAAACACTTTCTAGAGAAAATTTGTGCAAGACCTTTAATTTTACATTTTACTAGTATAAATAGATATGGAATTGATGTTTCTAGTCATCTCAATTGACCTTAAGTAGATTATATGAACTTGGGAATTTTCTAAAAAGAAATATATATTCTCCTTCTATTTCCTACTAGAATTACATCTCAAACTCAACTAACAAGCTGAATTAGTTTCTAACTTTCCTGCTAATTATTCATTCAATTAACTAATACATCAATCTACTATATGAAGGTAGTAACTTAGCACCCTCCCAAATTTTAATTTCCCCTAAAGTCGTTAGCCAACTAATCAAAATAAGGAACTTATTTGTCATTTCAACCAGAAATCCCCAGCGTCACCCAAATAGGTACATACAATATAATACGGGTAAGATAAAGAGAAAGTAATTAAGGGATGGTGAATGATTACCATACAAGTCTGAGTGGATTAATCTGTTGAGAAGTCTAACACCACTGAGGTCAGTATAGGGAATAGATTCTTCAGTGATACTCAAGAAATAAGCAAACACATCCACAGAAATGTATCCATACTCAGCTGCATAATGGATTGGATATAGACCACGTAAACAATGAATATATGGTAAACGAGAATTCCTCGATAGAAGGATTTTAGCTGCATCTAAGTTGCCAAATCTAGCAGCATAGTGAAGAGGAGTATCACCAAGGCTATCTTGTATGGCTATATCTTCATCATTTTCTATAGTCGCCACCAACTTTTCCACAAAATGCTTACCTTTTTTACCCTTTACCCCAACTGCTACATGAAGTGTTGTCTGTAAAAGAGAGTTGATCTGAGCTCTACTTGCTTCTGTATCTCTTGTCAAGAATTTTTCTGCTTCCTTCCAATCTCCACTTAGTGAAGCTCTGTATAATTGCAAGTAATAGCTAAAATCTTTCTTTGATTCAATGCCTTCAGCAGGCTTGATGCTGCTATCAACTGTACAATGTCAAACAAAGAGCTAGCTAGTATGAATTTAACTTCTATGCAATCATGGAATAAAAAAGTATGACATGCAAGTATCTAAGATATTAGACTCTGGTAAAAATAATAACTAATCAGGTATAATAAGTGGTTGTTGGGGTCAAAATCTAGTACTATTTCATCCATTTTTATTTTTCTTGTTAAGTTTTTCGAAAGTCAAATTGACTAATTTTCTAAATTAAATTAGATTACATTAATTTGATATTCTAAACAAAGAATTTAGATATTTAAAAATTATAACTGAAAAGTAGTATATATTGCAATTTCTTGCATATCAATATCATAACAAAATACACGGTAAAACGTTAGTCAAAATTCTTATAATTTAACTCTAAAAAAGAAAATCTTGACAATTAAAGGTGAAAGGAGAGAGGAACTTTTGTACTACTTTAAGAGAAAAATTTATTAATTATGATTCCAACTACTTTCTCTGTCCAATAATACTTTAACATTTAGTTCCTAATTTATCTTTATCATCATTATATATAGGGCAAAGGCAATTATACCCATGTACTATATTAAATAGTTAAAATATATCCGTAGTTATATTTTTGGGCTAAATATACCCCTCCCGTTATACTTTCAGGTTAAATTACCCCTGTCATTATATTTTCAAGCTAAATATACTCTTATCACTAACAGAGAACAGATGAGTGGCTAAGATTAAAAAAATTACTTAATTTAAAATAAATCAAATTCGAATATAACCGCCCTGAATAATTTAACCCGACCTAATCAAATTCGGGTACAATTCTTGGCAACTTTGTCAAGCTTCTTTGCATCATCATGAAATATAAAGCAATCGTGTCATTGTATTCCAAAAACTCTTTCCGTTGTTTACCAATGTCACCACCTGAGTTGTTCCATCGGCAGCATTCTCGATCCACAGAGCTATTTTTTCTTCTCTGACTCGAAAAAGTTTCATCTCTATAATCAAATTGCTCTCTAGTCGGTGCCAACAACATATACATCCAGCTGGTGGGTCAATGTTATAGAAAAGTTCATCGTTCACTTCCCTCCATTGGCATATACAGGCGGGTCTATGATATATCAAATTAAATTATTTGGGGAAGGGGGGGGGGGGGGTTATATTCAAATTTGATATAATTTAAATTGAATAGTTCTTTCGATTTCAGCCGACCACAAGTTCTCTATTAGTCACAAGGCATACTTAGCTCGAAGTATAACGGGAGTGATATATTTAGCCCAAAAGTATAACGAATGGTATATTTAAACTATTTCATATATATTTGACTTTTTACCTTTATATTAGTTATAGTCATTTTTCTTGTATACTTTCAAGACATTACATTAATTATATTAAAAGGATGATATAATAAAATAAAATTATCTTTTTATTTTACAATTTCTTAAAAAGTATTCAAAGTTAATGATAAACAAATATTGTTTGATAGATAAAGTATAACCCCTAATCCCTCGCAAAATGTATTCTTATTAAAGAGATTGTTTCTAGATTATGTAAAGATTATATTTAAAAAATAGTTAATTACTATGGTTTTTACTATGAAAAATGCATAAATTTTCATTTAAATTTATTTTGAAGAATCAATTAGAAGTTTAAATTATCATACAATCTATTACAACTTATTATAAGGTGTTAAAATTGTGCGGGCTCCACTCCAGTGTCATCATACATGTCGTTCAAAAAAATTGTTTGTTTGTAGATTAAAAAAAAGGGATGTGAGTGTGGGACCTACATAAGACATCAATCTAGTTCCAAAAACTGAAGAAAAATACCGCATGCACTATTTCTTTTACTATTTTTTATGGTTAATTTTAAAAAGAATGTCATATTTGTTTATTGGTAAGTATTTAAAGATATAATTTTATTTATTAATTTTATTTAATTTTAACAATAATACTTAAATATATTTATAATGAGAGATGAAAGTAAATTTATTTTTGAAGAGTAATTTGATAAATATTTCAAAGTCTTTATTTATTTCAAATTCTGTATCAAATTAAATATTATTATATAAAATGAGACCGAAGGGAATAATTAGGATGCTTACGTGCCGAATTTTAGATATAACACACTTTGATTCGTCATGTCATCTCATCACTCATCATGATAAGTTTACAAGACACATTTTTATTATATTATAGGCCAAATACATACACGGGTCCCTAAAGTTGTTCGTTTTTTTCTCCCAGGTACCTCAACTAACCCAATTTCCGATGAAATCCTTGAACCCCTAATAATTTGATCCTTTTAAAAATTCATAGCTGATGTGGAGCCAAACGTGATCTCACGTTTTTTTAGCGCGTGCAGACGTTTTAAAAGCATCTAATTAGCTTTAAGAACACCAGTTAAAATACCCTTTTGATAAGAAATTAAAAAAACCCAAATCATAAATTTAGATTCCGAACAATGCTTCAAACGCCTGAGTACAACAAAAAAGCTCACATAAAAGACGTGAGAGGAGGAAGATATTGCTTTTTGAAGAGTACACAAAGCACTGCTTTTTGAAGAGTACACAAAGCAAATGAAAAGCATGGATCTAAAAAAACCATTTAGGCAATAGAAGAAGACATGGGTACAATGGAAAAACAATGGGGAATATTTTAATAAGAGTAATTAATGGAGAATGAAGCTAAATGTAGATCAGAAAGCGGGATTCCAGAAGAAGAAGAAAGGGGTAAAGTTGAAATTTTGATTTATAGGGAACTGAATTCGAGGCCAAAATTATACAATTAGTCAAATTATTGTTAATAAAGTATTGATATTTCCCCATTTTTTTGTCTCCTTTGAGCTCTATCAATCTTCAAGAACACTTAACAATCTACTGGAGAGCTTCTCTAGTGGCAAAAGTTCAAGAATCGGTGATATCATATGGAGGATGTGTTAGAAGTGTTTTTGGGGGAAATTGGTTTTTAGGGTTGAGATTTAATATGTGGCGCTGACATGTAATTGGGTTGAAGTATATTGGTCAAAAATTTCCACGTGGGGAAGGTTCATCTCACGCGCCCAATCACCAAAATAATTTGTTGAAATTTGGCTCCACATCAGCCAAGAATATTTAAAAGGATCAAATTGTTGAGGGTTCAAGGATTCAATAGGAAATTGGGTTAGTTAAAGTACCTGAGGAAAAAATCGAACAACTTTAGGGGCCTGCGTATGTATTTGGCCTATATTATATTATATATCAATTAATAAAACACAAACTTTAAAGTCTCGGTAGTACGAGAAATAAAAAATAATTATTTAGAAATATATTTTGAATAAAGTTAGTTTATAGTTGGTTAAAATATTATCACAAAATAATTTAGAGATAAATGTTTAAAACACACATAAATTATTTATTTATTTTTAGTTTGATATTCAAACTATTGAAAGTGTGAGTTTTATAACTAAGTTATCACTTTTTAGTTTGAGATACGCACATAAATGGTGTATGTAGTGCACTCTTTCTTTTATATGAGAAAATTTTGACAAATGACATTCTATATAGTTAAAATATTTTATCTAGATAAAAATTAAATAATAAAAAATTAATATTAATTAAAAATTAAAGAACTGTCCATATAAAAAATTAAATTATTTTTCTTATCTCACTACACCACCTCCTACACGTACGCTTCCTCTTTTAAAAAAAATCATTTATAAAATATTTTTAAATTTTCATTTTTCATCCTCCCCTTCCGCTCCCCCTTCTTCCCCCCCCCCCCCCCCAGTAGAAATAGATATTATTTTATTTTTAAAAATACCCCGTCTTATAAAAATTTTCGCTCCTAATTTTTTATATTTTTTTATATTTTTCTTATTTTGTGTTGGATATGCTCGTACATATATTTTTAGAAAAAAAATTCTATTAGTGTACCGAATATAACATAAACAACTTTAAAAATATAAAGTCTTGTGGTGGCAAGTAAAAGATATTTCCGATATTTATATCTAAACATTTGGGAAAAAATTGAAAGTGGGGGGTTAAGTGGGATGGATAGAATTATATTTTTAAGAAAATAAAATAACATCTAAATTAGTATTTGATCAGGGGATTAGATGAAGTAAAATATGAAATACATTTTTAAAAGAAATTTAAACAAAATAAAAAATTTTAAAAAATAGTTTGGGGTAAGAAAAATATTTTATATTTTATTTTATAAAAAAATATTATTTTTTTAATAGTTTTTAAATTATTAATTTTAGCTATACTAATAATTTATTTATTTTTAGTCAATGTTGAATATTTTATCCATGTGGAGTGTGAAAATTCTTTAAATAAAAGAGAGAGTGTGTATACACATACCATGATGAGAGTAGTATAAAAGTGAGAGGTGTGTTTCTCAAAATAAAAAGTGATTGTGTAGGTATGAAACTTAAACTTTCGATAGTTTAGATATGAAACTAAAAAATATATAATTTAGGTGTATTTTTGAAACTTATCTCAATAATTTATCCTGTTCTTGGAATAATTACTTGTTTTCAACTTCTCCATTTCTATTTTTGTGTTTTCTCTGACGTCCTACATGTATCATATCATATAAAATATATGTATCTACTTATTTAATTTATACAAATTTAAATATCTATTTTTACCCATAATTATCTATTGAATTCATAAAAATCATATATATACATTATGCCAATTGCGAAAGAATAAGTAATAATTTAAATTTGGTGAATTTTAGAATAAAACGAAGCATGTATGAGATCAATGCTTCCATTATGTTTTTAATCAAATTAATTTTGTAAATTTTTTGACATTTAGGGTTGGTTTAATCAGAGTTCAAGGAATATTTTTTTTTCGTCGAGGCTTCAAGATTATTTTATGTAATACTTTCTCATTCTCATTTTATACATCATATTTTTATTTTATAGTTGCATTAAAAAATGATATAATTTTTATTTAATATTTTTTAAATTAATTTTATAATAAATAATAAATATATTTTTAAAATAATTAATTATTATATCAAAAACATAATATATAAAATATGATAATTTAAGCATAAATTTTATAAAATAACAAATATTTATAGAAAATGATGACAAATACTACTCACTAATAGATTATGGGAAGTTTCAATTACAAAATTTGAGAGTAGTAGAAGAATTGGGATTTGGTACCTTGAGATTTAGGGCTGTAAAGTTCCTCCAAAACCAACCAAACCTCTCTAGCAGTATCTAATTTATGAACCGCTTTATCCTGAAGAAGTTCATCACTAAGAGAACCGAAGATCCATCCTTTAACAAACCCATCACTCCTTTTCCTTTGCAAGTAATCTTCATCAATTCCCATTTCTTCCCCTTTTTCTTCTTCTTCTTCGGGCTCATCGTCATCGTCATCGCCAGGAGCAATAGTCAGAAGAGGAAATCGGATTGTTCCATCAACAAATCCAAATAAATCATGACTCTGAAGAAGACAAACAATCTGAGTTTTCCATGGAATGTAGTTAGATTTACCGCATAACTTGATGGATACAAAGTTTGCTACATTAACCGTTGATAAGTGGATCTCGGGATTTGAGCTTGGGAACGCCATTGTTATCTTTGCTATATCAGATGAATACAAAGTCTTTTACAGTCAACTGGGTTATTGGTGGGAACTTCACTTGGACATTGCTATCAGTATGGCCAAAGTGTCTTTACTTTTCTGGACAAAATTTAAGAAGAAAAAACCACACAGTTGGTGGGCCATAAATTTCAAGTGAAATTTTAAATTATCAAAATTGCCCATTCTCTCCTATTTCTAATGAAACAGGTTTCATTTTTTTTCTTTTACTTATTTTTCTCTTTGATTTAATTGGGTATTAAATGCTTTAATTACTATATGTGTAAATTAGTATATAGTATTTTATGTAGTCATATTCTCAAGTTATGTCATAAGAGTTTGATTTTCATTCTATAACATTTAATATATCAAGTTATAGTATTTTTTTAAAAAGAAAATAATGTTAATTTTAATTTTGTAAAATTAGATAGTAAATAAAAAAACGGATTAATTTAAAATTAGATAATGTGCCGTGAAATTAGTTATTATTATTAACTGATAACTAATGTGCATATTTTAAGGGATTTGAAAATATTTTAATAATAGATAGACACCATAAATGTCTCAATTTGTTTTAAATGCTAATAAGTTATGATTTTTATCCTTAAAAAACTCTAATCTGTTATCTTCTTTCCATAAACGTGCATTATTTGATTTTTTTCCAGAAAGTGAGGATTATTCTTATATTTGAATATTGATATATTTTTTCGCTTTTTTTTTTTTGAAAAATAATTAAAATTGAAGGTTGAAAACGTTTATATTTGATTTGATGGAGAAAATTGTGTCAATTTTAATTAAACATGGTGGCAAATGGAATTCATCAGGTTAGTTTTTATTTATGATTTGTTATGTTTTAATTATAAATTATTGGTTGTAATTATATATATTTTTTTGTTGTCGTGTATGGAATGTGTCGTTTTTTTTTTATTTATGTTATATTGCAGATGTGATTTGATGTATTTTTTTGTGATACAATTACGATGTGTTTCTGATAATAAATATTACGTAATAGTAATTTTCTTTTGATGTGTAATTAAAATGAAGTTTGGTGTGATAATTGATTACTGGATAAAATACAAAAATTTACAGATTTTGAATCAATTTGCAGTTTTTATTATGAAAAAATTATGAACAAAATCTGAAAATTTGTATTGATATTGTTTGAACGTTATATGAAATGTGAATTTTTGGTAAATGTTATTTCATATTATTTTAATTGTCAGATGTTAAAATTTTGTATATTGGTGAAATATGAATATTGTATTATTTATTTATGTAATGTATATATCAATGATTAATTTGTTATATATATATATATATATATATATATATATATATATATATATATATATCTGTGTGTGTGTGTGTGTGTGTGTGTGGTGTGTGTGTGTGTGTGTGTGTGGTGTGGTGTGTGTGTGTGTGTGTGAATTCCTTATAAAGGTTGAATTAATTGTGTATATAATTTTTATTAAATTGTATAAAAATTGTGTATGAAAGTGCATTTTAGATTGTATGTAGCAGTGAATTGTATAGTATTTGTGTATGAATTGATTTTTCATACATGATATGTTTCATATGCGTGAATTGTGTATAAACATTGTATTAAATGTGTAATAAATTGGATTTTTTTGTATATATCAGTGAATTGTATTTAAATTGTGTACTGAATTTTGTATGTATTATGTGATGCACTAAATGTAATTTTTAATGTTGTGAACACAAGAAAATACGTCGACTTTGAGATGGAGGGCATCCTATATGATACTTCTACTCTTTATATTGGTTTAGTTAATGTTATAGTATCTCAACTTAATATAGAAGAAAATATAAATTTTGTTGAGATAAAATATATTATAGCCTCAAAAATTTCAGAGATGCTTATGCCATTTCTGTCGAGACTATCCCATGCGAGAGTACATGGGAATACCAAGTTATATTTCAGAGCCTAAAATGATGTCATCCGGTCCAAATAGATCAGCGGGAAGACCCAAATTTGAACGCTGGAAGGGGTTCGCTGATGTGAAATTCAAGAGGACAAAAAGCACATGCAGTAGATGTCATAAAGTTTGACACAATAGAAAGACATGTTCAAATTATCCTGTACAAAAACAATGATTTCCTACTATTACATCTGTGTTTTTGAGTATTTACATTGTTATAACATTATTTTTTTATTGAATCATATTACTTTTCATATAAATGTCATACATTGTATATACAACTGTTCATATATTAACATTCATTACCATTAATAAGTCATATAATCATATAGTATGCATACAGTTATTGCATAATGAATGAGGACTATATACAAAATCTATACATTTATACAAGCAATAGTTGCATATAAAAATAATGTATGTTTATGTTCTACATTTTTCATACAGTATTCATACCAGTAATATAAATAACATTTGTTTTTGTTTGTATTTGAAAGTATACAGTATTCATACAAAATAAATTTATGCAAAAGTCATACACAATTATTACAGTATAATTATGCATTTATTCATACTGTCATGTTGAATCACATGTCTGTACTATTTCATATAATTTTCATACATTATGCATATAAAAATTTATATGATATAATTCATACATTTTTCATACAGTATTCATACCAGTAATATAAGTAACATATGTTTCTGTTTGTATTTAAAAGTATACAGCATTCATATAGTATTCATACAAAAAAATTTATGCAAAAGTCATACACAATTATTAAGGTATAATTATATATTTATTCATATTGTCATGTTGAATCATATGTTAGTACTATTTCATATATTTTTCATACATTATGCATATAAGAAATTAACATTACATATTGAAAAGTGCAATTTATACAAATATCATACACATTTAACATTATATAAAATATATATTGAAGCAGACTGTCATTTCTATAATTTTTTTTTAAAAAAATAGTATCGTCTATGTTCTATATATTAAATTATAATATGACATTCATAATTCATATAATGTTCATACATGATTCATACAGTGTTTCTATATTTTCTTGTTGCGTTCAAAATTTATACAAAGTGAGACACATTTTTTAATTAATAATAATCAAAATAATTTATATAAAATCATCAGTATTCATAATAAAAACCTGGGAAATTACATAAATTGTTGATAAGTTAAAAAAAACGAGTCATTCAAAAAAATGTACATTGTACCATGAAGATTTCTACTTCCTGTTATGAAATTTTGAGTAGGATAATTGGTGGTGTCCATAACTTGTTCTTTATGAGTTCGAGGTCCACTCTTCTTGCTAGCAACTGTTCCTGTAACTTCACTTTCACTTATTGCGCCTTCATCATTCTTTGATTTTGCATAATGCCAAAGTAATGTACCATATCTTTGACAATGATATTTTGAATCAATATCAATATGTGATATATCAAAAACACCATTGCTCATGTATTCGGCAAAGAGAGATGTGTATAGACCACAATCACTGTAAAAAAATTGAAATAATAAAAATTTTGTAATGACTATAAAGCAAATTTAATTTAAGATGAAGAAAAAATAATGTAACAAGTATACATACTTTGAACTTTCTTCTTGTTGAGGAACATGTGTAACATACTTGATACTGAGAGCTTCAGAATGAGACTTTTGTTGATAATCTGGGAGATTATTCGCATACAAATCAAGCATTTTGCCATAAAACCCTGTGCTCGTCAGAAATAAAGGAATCATGGTTGCAAGTTTATCAACAACTTCTTTAACTTTTCTTGAATGAACAGATCCTCCCATCATCGAATCATAGACATATAGACATCTACGTTTAATCCGGAATACAACAAGGAACCAATGAAATTTGTCGTTGATGCTGACTGGGATGATTACTTCGTCAACCCTATCCCACGGAACTCCGATCTTGCTTCATCATTCAACCTTCTACTTTTTCGCGGGGTTTCATTGCCTCTCTTCGACATTATATCATATTTTGAGTGCAAAAGATGAAGATTTGAGTGCAAAAATTGAAGATTTGAGTGCAAAAGTGGAAGAATTGGTGAAGAAGAATGTTAAAAGTGGAAGTTTTTTTAGCCAAATTTGGTGAAGATTAAATGTTAGGCGTGCAAAAAGAAAATTTTGTAAGGATTTGGGGAAGAACAATATATTTGGGGAATATAATTTTTTTTTTAATAACGTCTGACAGTTTAAGAAAACTGTTATTATTTTAGATATTGATGGGTAGTTATTAATTATGGAATGATAAAATCCCTATTATTTAGTAAATTATTTAAAAAAGGTAACTATATAATATTTAATTTAATTTACACTAGTTTAAGAATTTTGTTTAAGAAAGGTAACTTAAAATAATTAATTTAATTAAATACATTGGTTTAAAAAAGATAACTGAATAATAAATGCAATTATTTAAATAAGTTAATTATTATTTAAAAAGATTAATGAGAATAATATATTTTTTCTTGATATGCTATAACTTGATAATAATATGCTATAAGTAGTTTATTATTAAAAAGTATGTTTATAACTTTATATTTACCATCTTAAATATGTGTAGTATTAATTTTATTTAGTATATTAATATTCTCTCTCCTATCTTCAGTGACACACGATTCAATATTTTTTTTTTATTTTCTCTGATAATTTTGAGATTACGTGTTTTTTTTTATAGGGAATCTCTCCTATTTACGATTTTTGTTTCTATTTAATTGTCTATTTTAGAAAAAAATATATATTAAAATAATAGTAATTAACATAGTGAAATTCTATTTTATTATTGTTAAGTATAATTTCTAAAATGATGAACTAAAAGTTAAAAGTTTTTAAAAACTTAAATAAAAATACAATAAAGATTATTTAATTTTTTTTAATTTATTAAAATAAACAAATAAATAAAAATATCTTCAAAATGTATCGTGACTTTTTCTATTCATTAAAAAAAAGAATCTGTATTTCGGGTGAACAAATAGGTAGACGAAATAAATTTACTAATTTTTCTCTATTTGACAAAATATATCTCTCCTATTTCTAATAAAACGTGTTTCAGTTTTTTTCTTTTACTTATTTTCTTTTTCATAGAATTGATTGTAAGTGCCATGTATAGGGACAATTTCAATGACACACGATTCAAAAAAAATTTCTGATTTTTCTCTCATTTTTTTGGTATTACGTGCCTTTATAGGACTCTCTGTCATATTTACACGCTTAGTTGACCTTTTGTTGGTATCTTTAATTCATTTTTTTCTTTTCGATAAATCTGATTTTTTTTTTCCAAGGAAGACGGTTTAGTTAAGTTATTGGTTGAAGAAATCTTCAAAATATTTTGGGCATATTGTGCAATTTTTTCTTCTAGTTATCTTGTATCTTTAAACAACTTCATAGAAACGATTATGATCCTACTAACTTACAAAAACGATTCTGAATCTAATTAACTAAAAGTTTTCATTGTTAGATGGAAAAGACTCCGCGTAAAAGTCTTAGATTAACAAATTCGCGATAAATGATGATAGCCGGCTGAACAGTTGTTCAAGACCATCTGGTAGACCTGATGAGTTCATAGTTATCAATTCTTCTTCATCTTACAAAGTTAAAAAAAAAGTTGATTATGGGGCTGATACAAAATCAAAGGGCAAAAGAGTATTGCTAGAAGAGCATTATCCACATGACGATGATTTCGAGGACAAAATTTCCTTGGCTAAAACAGTAAGAAAAAAATAATGATCGGGATTTACAGGTATTATTTTATTTGAAAAAAATTATATTTTTGTGACATGCAAGTATATATTATCCTTTTTAGTTAGTATTTTTTTTGACATGCAAGTGTTGAATATTGTTATTGTTAGAAAGATTTGTAACATTAATTAATTTTTGTGATATAGGATGTTGATAGTGGTTCGATGAGTAAAGATTTTAAGGGTCTAAATGGAAAATTTGCTAGATTGATTAATAATAAAATGAAAAAGGCAATTCAAGTGACACCAAAGGTAAGTGTTTACGACTGTTTTTCTACAACCGTAATATTGATGCAATTTTTTTTTATATTATAGAATTTGCTTATTGCGGACTATTATAGTTTATTAATTTTTGGTATATATTATCTTTTAGATTAAGAAGAAACAATGGCGATGATGTTTATATGTCAATATCAATGCTTTTGATGATATAACAACTTTTTGAAAAAATTGGTAGTATCTATTTGTTTAAAGCGTCACCTTTTGGTTATCTTCTAGATTTACCTCAATGAAAGTCCAACCACATATTATTAGAAGTTTGGTTCATCATTTTTCTAATAGTCGTATCTAATAGTCACGATGATATGTTTGTTTTTAATTTAAATGGTTAAGGTTTGCTTTTTGAGCTTAGTTAATTTGGGGTAATTACTGATTTCAAGTGTGATGAGAGTATGAGTTTTGACCAGAACAGTTCATCAAAAATAGCTTACTTTTCCGTTACTTTCCTAACGCCATTGATAAGGTTTTGAAAGCTGATTTCATAAGATTGTTTAAAGGAGATGGATCGATATTGGAAGAAGACTATTTTGATATGTCTATAATTTATCATTTTCTTTGTGTTGAGTTTGGATAATACATCACGTATCCTTGGGGTAATCTATCTTTTTTCAACCTACGACAATCCATATGGTAAAAAAAATTTCAAATTACGCGAAGTTTGAAGGGTTCCTCTTATTTTCAGCATCTCAAGAAAGGGATGGTCAAAAATTTGGCAATCAGGTAGTAGAAATTATTTAGTTACTATTAATTAAATTCGCTGTATATGAGTAGCTTATAGTCATATATTTTATTTTGGTGTAGTTTATATTTAAAGATCTTGTGTTCATGGATGATAAGCTTTATTTTGGTGTAGTTTATATTTAAAGATCTTGTGTTCATGGATGATAAGCTTTATTTTGGTGTAGTTTATATTTAAAGATCTTGTGTTCATGGATGATAAGCTTGCTTGTATCGAGATGGAAAACCTTAGTGTTTTCCCTAATTTAACAATCAACAAGACAGATTTGTAAGGCAAAAAGCGAAGGAACGGGCTCATAGTGTTGTACAGCAAAATGACAATGATTTGCATAATTATTTTTCACACAATGTTGAAAGTGATCCGAGTATGACATTTAATAAGGATTTGCAAAAGATTGCTCCAGAGGTTGTGAAGGTTGGTTATAAATTTTACGTAATTACTGTCATAATATTGGTTGATGAAATATTAATATTGTTAAACTGTTAGGTGCGCATTGACTTGAAAATTTTGATAAAAATGTAGATGCTAAGTTTTGTGAAATGAAGGAGTTTATGGACCATGCATTGAAGTATATCATTCAAGATTTGAAATCTCTTCAAAAAGATGTTTCAACAAAGAAAGGTTGAGGTGTTGAACGGGTTATTCACTTATTAATATGAAAATGAAACATATAATACGGAGAATAGATCAGTTTCGAAAGATGGATTTAAAATGAAAGTTGCAGGTGTTGTCTGTGTAAGTTGTCTATTTGGCTTATTTATATTTTTTTATTAGTACATTAGTTTGCTATTATATGTAGATTGATTGGTATATATTTTGTTTAAATATTCATAGTTTGTTGGTGGTATATTGGTATTTGTGATGTTCATATTGAATTTTTCAGTGTTGTTTGTATGATTTTTACAGTTCTGTTTAATTTATGTTTTTTGTAGTATGTTGTTAAAATAGTTATCATGCTTTTAAAAGAATATGTTTGAAAAATCGTCATTATATAGATAGTTCAAGACTATTATAAATATTATTGTGTATATTTTGTGTTGATTTTAAATATATTTAGTTTTCTTGTGATTTAAACTTTGTAATTGGCTACATTTCTGATTTATTGTATAGCTGAATAATTTAATTTTATTTACTATTGAGAAGATTAAGGCTATTGATATGTTCAAAGTGAACAGTTGCATGATCGTGGAGATAAAGTAAAGTTTTTAGGATAACTTTCGCATGTAACAAACAAAAAATTTATATTGTTATATTATAGTAAAGTTTATATAATTGAGCTTTATAGCAGATATATAACTGTATAATTCGCTATATATATACAATTGTATGATTCGCTGGCCTAAATTATATAATTCCCTGGCCTGTTTCGCTGTAATTGTATAAGTCTATTTCATTGCAATTGTGTAATGTGCAATTGTATAATTTGCTGGCTTATTTCGCTGCAATATGTTTATAAAATTTGCTTTGCATACAATTGAATCGAAGTAAAATATTCGTATATTGTAAATAGAAACACAATTTATAAATTTCTATTGTATAAAGTGAGAGAAAATTGTATTTCGCTATAATTGTATAATTCGCAATTGTATAATTCACTGGCATTTTTCGCTGTAATATTTGTATAAAATTTGCATTTGTATATAATTGAATTGAACTAAAATGTTTGTAAATTGTATAATTAAGTGTATAGTACGAAGATATATATTTTTGCATGTGTATATATAATTTTCTCTTACTTTATACAAAACAGAAACACAATTTATACACTTCTGTTGCATAAAGCGAGAGAGGCGAGTAGAGGGAGAGTGGTGAGCGAAAATGGGAGAGTGGCGAGCGAGAGTTTTGGGAGAGAGGCGACTAGCAAATTTTGGCAAACGTTTGCGATAGGGCACAATCAAATCAGATAGTAGCTACTTTATTTATTTTAGGTTATTAGTTTGCTATTATATACAATTATATTCGGTCACCATATTCAGTTCATAATCATGTTTTTGACAACAACTATAACTTTCATTTGGTTAGCTCAAATCAAATTTTTTAATTTTTTTTTTGTTGTGTTAAAATATTATAAAAATTAGTTTTTGTACTTCTTAGTATGTCGTGTACCCGTTGAGTTTGGTGTAAAGAAAAATACACCTACTTTGGCATTCGTGGGTCACCTTTGTACTAATTCTTCATAGTCTTCTGCATTTTGATTTTGAACAACTTTCTTGCAAAATAAAGATAAAAACATATTAAAATTATTACAAAAAGGCTCTAGACACACACCAATCTTAAGGAAAAAGCATTGAAAGTACCGTGAAACTACGGTACATCAACACCCTCAACTTAAATTCGTTGTTTGTCCTTAAACGACGAACTATGACTCAACATAACACTTTGTACACAAGTATTCTCTTTTAAACTTTCACAATCACATGGCTATCAATTTCGACTTTCTCGTTGCTTTAGTGCATGTTTCTCCTCTTAGGCTTGATAGACTTACTCATGTGGATCAGACCATGACACAGACTCACCATGCACGAACAACTTTACTCTTTCGTTTCTCGCCAAAGTACCACTTTCTGATATTTCAACTAGTGCCCTCACTTCAAAAGATATCCTCTTTTTTCACACAGTGATTTTAACTTCGAGTATAAGGATCATTTTTCAACACTCACGCTCAAAACAAATTCACTCTTAGTTGGTACTTGTCGCCATAAGCTTGTCCTTATTTTCACAGCTTAAGTTCACCATATTAGACTCTTACTATAGGACTTTTTTGGCTTGTAACGTAGGCTCAGGGTCAGGTATGGTACATATGGGTTCATTTTAGTGACTTGTTGTCCTCTTTGACATTATGGCTAAGCGTCCTACCTGTTTCATTATCTATTTTGTCCTACTTTTTCTTGTCATCTTTGCCTTATTTTCTCCTTTCTTTCTCTTTTGTGGATGTGACTCTTACTTCTATTTGTTCAACACACTTTTTCTCTTTTTTTTTCAATTGACAATTTTGACTGAGTCACTTCTCTTGTTCACTGTTCCTTTTCTTTTCCACATTACTCTTTTCATACCCATTTTTTGGGTCATCACTCATAATAACAATCCTGAACTTATGGCGTTGCCATGAGTCGAGGTACACATTACCCAAGGTTGGCTCAGGGCCAAGACGAGTTCAGTTTCTGCATTAGCCGCCCTCAACTTATGCTTTTGGCCTAAGTTGAGGTGCATATGTCCAAGGAAGAACCATCGCCAACACATTATACACAGGGAAGTTGAATTGATGAACGAAAGAAAGGTTTATTATAGGCTCAAAATATTTGAATAAAAAAGGGATGACAATCATTCGCCTCACTTCACTTTAGGTAGATGGTTGCTAATTTGAACAAGGTCCTATGATCCTTTCCTAATTGTCTAACACAAATTCTTTTTCTAGGACGAATCGGCAAGTCCTAGCTAGATACCAATAGGGAAACAATGAAATCTCCTCACACTCTCTTGACACCTCATTACACAATCATATTATGGTCACCTAGTTTGAGTGTTAGAGTGAGGATCATGCAGTGGGTGCATCTCTATTTCATAATTAGAGCCAACATTCAACATTCATTATACTTATTCATGCAAGCACTTTCTTAAAACGGGATATCATTCATGTTTAGCCATCATGCTTCATTTTTCACTTTCATACTTTATACAAGTTACGACACATGCCGGTTCAACAGTAAAGTAATCAGTATATTGGGGCAAAAGAACACAGGCAAGAAAACCACCAAGAGAGGATCGTGAGTTGGGCTTCCTAGACTTCACCCTAGCACTTATTTTCCATTTACCCCACCCCCAACAAAGAAAACATGTAATTGTCCCCAAAGCATAAGAAATATAAAAATAGGGCGGTAGGTGAAGCAAACCTGGGGCGCATAGCGCCGAAGATCAACAAGAAGGCGGGTCCGGTTTCTCAGAACTCACACCCTCAGTAGGGACACCCTCAGTAGTGCCCACAGCAGTATCCGAACCCTCAGTGGTGCTCCTCTCAACAATCTCCACTCCGGAGATAGACGCCCCAACAACCAACTCTCGAGCCTTTATCTGACGGGTCTCCTCATCAACCAAAGAGGCTCTCCTCGCAACTTTAAGATTTGTCTGCTCTTTCTTCCTAGCACGTGCCTCATATCCCTCAGGGTACGGTTGGAACGGTGCCGCTTAGCACGCTCACGAGGCTCATGTGGTGGTGCAATAGGGGCAGTGAATACTGCAGCCAACATTGTCCTCCGCTGTCTCAATTGGTGCAGTCGCATGCTCGGTTCCTTCATCTCTAGTATGCTGTCCATATCTGCCCGTAGACTCGCCACAACCTCTTAAAGAATAGTCGGATCAATGGTGAGGGTTGGGCTATCTAGAATTTGTAGCTCAAATGCATCGAGGCGCTGGTGGACCGCCTGAATCTTCAGCTCTGTCTATTGAACACTTTCTTCTCAATCCGGTCCTTAGACTCGACAATAGATTTCTGCATTCAACGCTGGATATGATGCAACAAGGTGACCATCTAGGCCTCTAGCTTTTGGACCCTAGCAATCGGGACTATTGCTGCTGAAGATGGAGTAGACTGGGAGGAATTGGGTGCCCTACTAGTGTCAGAGGCACACTCGACTAGGGCGGCATTCGTGGGCTCTGAAGCGGCATGATCAGCCCTTGGGCTAACTCTACCATCTTCGCCTAGTTCTCACTCACCGACTGCAAATCAACTCTGTGTCCACCTCGTGGTGCCGCCATATTGGCCTCATTCCGGTTGAGACCGATATCAATTGTCCTGATAGGAGTAGGTCTCTGTGCCGAATGGGCACTCCAGCATCCCTGTACAGATGATCATGCATTCAAATGGGTTAGCGGTAGAGGACCTAAAATCCTTCTCATGGATCACGTAGATTAATAACTTCAGGAAGTTGATCTTAAACCCGGCAAGCAGTGCTACAACCATGACCGCTCTATCCCTAGTAAGGACGTTATCTGCTGTTGTGGGGGATAGACGGTATCAGACTAACAACTAGAAAAACTTGGCTGCAAAGGTGAGGTTGATATTCTTGATAAGGCCTCTGGGTCTAACACCTAGTATGCTCCCTCACCGTTGACCCGCAGATATTGTGCAAGCCACCTCTTGGTGGACTTGTTGCTCCTGGGTCCTCTGAAATCGACCACTCTTGACCAAGCCCCATCTGTAATTGAACTCTAGAGTAAGGGGCTTATACGTGGGGCCAGTGGGCACTGCGTAAAGAAAATGACAGATGGTAGTGGGAGAAATATCGACCCGACAGCCTTAAACCATAAACTTTTTGAGTGGGTCATGTTTGGTGGGGGTTCAACTGCTTGTCCAAAGCACCTCAAAGAGTCGCTACGTATGAGGCGTAGAAATCTTGCATAATATCCTCACTATAAAACCCCACTTTCCTAGCTATCCACTCTAGCCGGTGGCGGGTAAACAAGTCATGCACCGCATGAACTGTGTATAGGCTCACTGTAAGAACTCGCCACTCGACTATTACCAACCGAATCATCACCCCTTTATCATTAAACAACTTTGCATCCCTGTAGACTTGGTAATGGACATCTACGCACCACCGGTTGGGCTTACCAAAAATTGGTGCAGGGACCTCATGCTGGGGTAGCGGAGCAGACTCTTATCTTTGAGCCTCATCAGATGAGACATTGCGGGCACGCACATCTGGGAGAGTGGCTCCCTCTAATCTGGAATCGAAGGCAGTAACCTTATTCGACCCCGTGGATTGGGCTGAATCTGAACCTGAAGCCTCCTCAGAACCATATGCTCGCTCACAACCCAAGATAGACCCAGATAGTGTGCCGGTCAGTGTACGCTTCTCATCAGACTAGGAGGCAGTAACTACGCTGGGCGCCACCTTCTTGGAGGTACCCGAGTGGCTCTAACGGCTGGTGTAAGGGTCCGAGTGCTAGGGGGCACATATTCCGGATCTTGCTCATCATCGGACATGCCTATCAACCGCCGGAAAGGTGCCACAGGTTTGGACCTACCCATTGAATAAACAAGGTCTTGTTTTGGGGCCATAAGTACCTGAAAAGCAATTTGTTAGTCTCAATGTAATTAAACAACACAAGCAAAATGATCAAAATAGAGCCTGGATACACAAGACCCAGGCCAGTGCAAAATTGCAAAATTGGGAGATGGGCACTATCGACGGTCTGTAGATAGTGTCCGTTGGTGGACACTTAAGCAAATTTTAGAAGTCCACATTCATAGACCTCTCAGTTTGAAACGATGGACGTGCAGAATGGCCCGTCGATCAATCGATGAACCGTAGTCCACTTCCGTCGTCTAACACTTAGAATAATTCAAAACTTCTCACGAATTGCAGTTTCTATTAGAAATGACGGACATGCAGAACAACCCGTTGATCAATTGAAGGACTATAGTCCACTTCTGTCGTTCCAAAGTTAAGCAAATTATTTACACTTTCTTAAAGAAGTATAAGCGGTCGTATCAAGTATAGAACCCAACTATTAGATTGGGGTCGATCCCACGAGGAAAATGGTTTAGACTTAACTTCAATGCACAATTACTTCTATTTAGTCAAGTCCTGTACGAAAACTAGTAATTAAAGGGGGTTTTGTGAAATAAAAATATTGTAATATTGCGAAATCAAACAAGTAGCAAGAGTGAATTATTGGTGTTTATCAAGTTGTGAGAGAAACTAGGGTGTAAGTGTTCTCAATAGGTTCATAACGCCATAATCCTAGCTATAGCAATTCTTCTATATTGTTTTGCATTCAAAGTGATAAGTTATGTATCTCTAAATTCTTGGTCCAACATTTAGAGAATTTCACCCCATACATTGGTCCGACTACGTGTTCTAAGTTACTAACCCTTAACTTTACATCATATAAAGCATCTTATTCGATGTATAATTTAGTTATTACATTGTACCAATTGAAACTAGCCTATTAGATAGTATTCCACTAAATCTATGTCGGTAATTCTTTTCTTATTACCTATTTACTTGGTACGACAAGTAGCAATAAGGCGAGTTCTAATGCGTGACTCATTAAAAGACTTTGAAACGAAAGAAATATTAATGCATGTAATAACCTATTTGAGAATTGTTATTTAGCTAGATTTATTTTGTTAATCACCCATGGTTCCCATAATCTTAGTTGTGGATTTAGTTATCCATGCATATAAGAACACAATTCATAGTTGATAAACAATAAATCATGAACTTAATTTGACAAATTCGAAGAAAATCCAGAAATTCAACTTTAAATCATAAGATTATTTTAAAAACCTAATTCGAAAATTTGAATTAATGCCCAAGTTGCAAAGACAAATCTCCAAGAACGAAATTGAGAAACTACTAGTAGAATCCAACCCCAAAAATGAGGTCTTACACCCTATTTTATAAAAAAATAGAGTCCTAAATTAAAAGGAATTCAAATAAGGAATGTTTGTCCAAAATCAACTTCAATCGACGACCCCCACAGACGGTCCGTAGATCAAACGATAGATCGTCGACTGCCTCCGTAAGTCCATACTTAGCATCTTTTCTCATCCTTCACTTTGCATCTTCTATGATCCAATCGACGGACCAACAGCACGGTCTGTCGATTCATCTACGGTCCGTCGATGCTTCTCGTCGTCCTATACTTCATTTTTCTTCAACATCGGGTATCGGGACATTCTCTTATCAGATTGATGTTTTGATAGGACGTTCAGTCGATCCTTTCATAGCCCCAAACTTGGTCATAATTCTCCGAATTGCTTCCAAATGCCTAAACCTCCAATCGACGGTCACCACCTACGGTCTGTCGATGGGATGACGAGCCATCGATGACCTTCATGGGTCACCTCTGCACTAATGCTCCACAACTTTCTGCATTTTGGTTTTGGACAAATTTCCTACAAAACAAAGATAAAAACATATTAAAATTACTACAAGAAGGCTCTAGACACACATCAATCTTAAGGAAAAAGCATTGAAAGTACCGTGAAATCACGGTACATCAGTGATGATTGGATGATCATTATGGGCTAATCACTAAAAGTGATAATGATATAGAAAATTAACAATTTGTAGGGCAACTTTTTGGTTCATTGTTTAGGAACTAACATATGTACATGTGTTTAAGTCTTAGTTGCATAACTTGCTTCAATTTTTAAATTTTTTAGTTATCGCATGATTCAAGTTTTTCTATATTGGTATGTATAATTAAGTATTATTTTTATGATATTCAAAGAAATTAGACTTAACCTTAGGTGTTAAATTTAGGAATATAAGATTTGACATATTAGTTGGTATCAAGTTTTATTAATTAAACTGTAGATTATGATTAATTTTGGGTCTAGGCTAGACATATTCTAGAGATTTGCTCACTTACGAATATTATATATTTGATAGATTGGAAACACTCGAAGCTTTGTGAAAGGGAAATGCAAGATTTTGAGAGTTCTTGACATGTATTCGACATTCAAGGTATGTTTAAGACTCTAGACTTCGTGAAGGGACATTTTCAAATTAAAGAATAAAAATGGAATGGATAATGGGTAAGGGATAAAGATGAGGTCTCGTACCAATGGTGTGACGGACATTGGTACAAGTACCGATATTATTAAAGGGAAAATTTATTACTATAATATGACAGATTGTAATTCGAGTATGCCAAATCATATGGACATTAGCTAATATATTTAATGCTTGATTTTTTTTATTGTGGTTGTGTTCTTTATTGAACACGTATAATTGTGATAACTGAGGTTATTACATATTATCTTGATATTTGATTGAGATGGATCATCATCCTTTTTCTTTGATATCATATTGTGCATATGCATTGACATTAGATTGAGTATGAGTTGGGCACGTAGAGATCCTCTGTGCTGGGGATGGTGAGATATTAAGATTATATTTTGGGCACGTGGAGATCGTTCATGCAAAAATTATTGATTATATGATAGTACATTGAGATCGTCCGCACAGACACGTGAAAATTGTCTGTGTCTGTATATGGACCTCGCGAGCCCCCCATGGGTCATGAACTCTCGATGTATTTTTTGAAGAGTATCATGTATATACAGTTGAGAGTACTTGAAATTCGAGGCATATCATTTCATGGTGTCACATTGCATTGCATCTCATTACATCCTTAATATTTATTGATTATAGGTTATATTGGTGGTTGAAAAGTATGTGGAATTTGATTGTACCTATTGATGAAAACTTGGTTGATAAATATAATATAGACTTGTATACATAAAGAACTGATTTTCTTATATGAACTCATGTCACTACTTCTTCGTTGTCGGTCTATTAGATATATTGGATACACGTGGTTTCATACTCATAATACATTTGTTGTACTCTTTTGTGGTGCAGATTAGATTTCAAATTTGGACACATTTTTGGAGCTTTGAATATGAATTGGATTATCTTGGAGTTGTGGTGCGCTGTTTGGGATTATCTGCGGCCCACACCTTCATGTACCTCTATTTATTAGGTTATTTTTGGTATTTTGAAGGAGATTCCTTATGTTTAGATTTTCATATTAGTTTGGACTTGTATCAAATTGTAGAAGCTCATGTCCTTATGACACTAAATCTTGGGGGTGATAATTTTGGTTTCCTCATTTCATTCTTGTAAATGACTTAGTGATTGGATATTATGTTTTCTCTTCTTTTTTCTTTAAATATTGTATTGAATTGGTAAAAGTATTAGGTTGGTTTACGTATCGGTTAGGAACATAAGTGCTATCACGACTTGTGATTTTGAATCGTGATAATTTTTGTATAGGAAAATCATTTTTTCACTACTGCTTCGAATCCAAATTGATCCTCCGTTTGAGTTTGGTGTTGATAGGGTGAATCTGATAAATTGGTTTCACCCATTGGCTTATCCATGACAACCATGGAATGATTTGGTAAATTCTTACTTGGTCACTTTATATTAAAGTAGCCTGTGGTATTTAATTTTGGATGTGTTTTTTTAGAAATTGGTAAGTTAAAAATGGCTTCATTAAAATCACTGTAATATGGGGATAATAATTTTTAATATGTAAAATTAATAATGACACAAGCATAAACTTTTAAATATAGTTTAATTTGTACTTGAGTTGATTGTGGTTGTTCTTTTTAATTAAGTTGTGATCTTATTTCTAATTGCTTGGTCCTAATCAATATCTGTTGTTTTGCAGCATGTTGATGTGATTATACATTATCTTCGTAAATTTTGCAAGTATGGTCCTGATAATGGTGCAAGAGTCACTATAACTGACCCTTTTTTTCATAAGTTGGATTGTACAAATTCATGATGAGTGGGAGGCCAATGATTATGATGTAAGTTTGATTAGTGTATATCATTAGGTTGCACAATATATAAGAGGTGATAAGATTCTTGCAAATATTCCATACGTGGATGTTGATCATGTGTGATTCATGTCAATAGTAGTTCTGCATTCCATTGGTTTCTGTTTTTTTCCATTACGAAGAGAGGTTTATATGTTTATGATTCGTTAAATAGCTATAGGGTTAAAAATACCACGACAGTAACAACTTATGTTCAAAAATTATCTAAAATGACACCTATTGTTCTTAGTTGTTACTGAATTTTATGCTTTAAGAAAAGACATTGATTAGAAAACAGATGTGCATTATGCTGGAAGGCCTGCTGGTGATCCATTGTTGTATGATAATCATGATAAAATTTCACAACAACGTGACAATTCAACATCAGTATATTGTATATTTTTTGTAATTGATTTTATTATGTATCGTATTTAATTATTCTGTTTGATTAATATTTGTAGCGACTGTGGTTTGTATACATGTGATTTTGCTGAACATGTGTGCCGTGGAGATAGAAAAATATCTAAGTCGGATTTCAATTTTGAATATTTCCGATTGAGATTTGGAGCATTAACGTGGGAGTATAGAAAGATGAAAACTGAAAGTGATTCTGTTAGTGAAGATGAAGCATTGGATGTCAAAGTAATAAAAATTATTTCTATTTTAATACTGAATTTTATCATGTTCTTAAGGATTTGGACAATTTGGTTATTCTGAATTGGATTTTAGTTTGTTTTTGATATGTTTAATTTCTAGTTTGATGAATTTCATCAGTGTTCTTATGATTTTGTTGCTGGATGTTGTGTTTACTGAGATTATCTACTTTACTTGTTTTGTGATAAATTTGTAGTTCGAGTTTTGGTTTGTTATTCTATATATAAGGCGAACAATTATGTTTGTTGGTCATTAACCAGATTAAGAGAATGCCTCTCAGCTGGTCCTATAATCATATTTCTTTGTACAGAAAAATTGTTTGATCAAGCTCCTATGAAGCTCTTTTAGCAGGGGACATTTGTCGATTGTAAGCGTGTAAGTAGGATAGAACAAATTTACAAAGGAAATCTTACTTCTAGCAGCTTTGTCGAAAGATGGGATATTCTTCAAACTATGAATTGCTTTATAGAAGGGAAAACTAGTATTATAGTTCAAAGTTTTTGTTTTGTATCTAATGTAAGCTTTGAATTTTTCTTATACAATCATTGGTATAACATTTGGTTGTAATATATACTACCTTTTTAACAAGTTTTGTGCTATTTTAATATAAGTTTAACCAATTTTTACAATGACAGTGTGTGTTAATTATAGTAGAGTTACTCTAATATATTAAGAATTGATTGGTGTATAATGCAAATTATTGGTTTACTATACTTAATCATTATCATGTTCCTTTATTTTTACAAAAAAGATTGTTCTTATTTAACATAATTAATCAAGAATATGCCTAACTTTAATATTTCAATTCAACATTAGAATAACATTCTATAGGTTCATTTTTAATCATTATTTTCTGAAAGAAGAGCTTATGATAGCCATTATATGCATCATGCTATATAACAATTTTGATTTGAAGGATCATAATAAAATTGCAAAGTTTAATCAACATTGAAATATGTTCATTGAAATTTAAAAACAGTACGTCTAATGCTAGTAAATCAGGTCAAATGCATAGAGGAAAGTAATAACACCAATAAAAATACCAAAAAACTAATTGTCATTAGATTTTTTGGGGCAAGTCTTTTTGTTATGCGCAACTATACCACATTCACTGCATGTTACTTTTCTCTAATTTTCCAGCCTTTTTTGCGATCATTATTTGGAGGTCTGCCTGGATTCTTTCTTGCAATTGGTGGTAATACTACCTCTTCCAAGTCATATGACGGAACATTCCCTGTGCTTTCGCAAGGGAAGGATTTAATTGGTATTGCATATGTATCTTGATAATTCTTATTTCTATAATAACCTGAACAATAATCTTCGCGATGTTTATTCCTATATCTTATTGCTGCAATTGCATGAGTATAAGGGATCTTATCATCTTGAAATCTATCATAACTACACGTTCAAGTATTCAGACATACCGCTAACCTTGTTGCACCATCTGTAATAGTATGAAGGTATTCTGTTGATGCGCGTAGCTTCATATAAGAAAATACATTATCAATATAAAATCAAAACATACATTTTATTAGAGAATTTGTAATACTTACAAACATATGATGAGACAATTTTCTATTGTCCACCAACATTTCATTGTATTTACTTGTCAAGGTTATTGTTCTTTTTCTACCTTCTTCGTTGTGTTTCTCATTCCAAACTTCAATTATTTTTCTAACAAATTCGAACAATGGTATCACTGGTAACCATCTCCCAATAAAAATAGCGTTATTTAATAACTCTACAATGTTACTTGTTAGTGTCCAAGTCCTTTTCACGGGCGAATGCGCGCGCGACCACTTCACATAATTTGCTTTTTGTAGATATGCACGGTGTTTTGGATTAATTTCATCCATTCTTCTCATCAATTCATCAAACTCTACGACAGTGCATGCTTTTGCTAACTGAAGAATAATTTCCTCACATCTTCTGTATCTTTGCATGTTATCTTTAGTAAATTTGTCCACAAATGGTCTATGCATGTGTAATGTCTGTTTCTGGATAACCTACTGCGGTAGCATTTCAAATGGTCTTATTTATTTTAGAAAGATAACACATATCTTCTCTTTCACCAAATGCATTCTTGAAGTTTTGAAAGAACCATAACCATGATTTCATATGCAAGGGACAAGATGTGACTTGTTCATCGAATACATTCAAAATCTTTGATATATATTGTTTATACATACAAATCAAATCAAATTAATTGATATAATTGTATTTAACGGTACCTCCTGGATCTAAAGTGCTAGCTATGAACACTGTGACCTCTTATGTTGATTTTAAATGTGTACCATCCACGATCACTATTGGTCGACAGTGTTCCCAGCCTATTCTACTTGCATCAAGTGCTGTAAATGAATATAGAAAATGATTTCATCTGTCTTTTTATAATTCACAATTGTCCCTGGATATGCCTTCTCCAATATATTTAGATATGTTGTATTTTTTCATATGACTCGGCATGATCGCCTCTTAATGTGTTGAAAGCTTTTGTTTTACCTCTCCATACTGGCATGTATGTCACTGAAATACCATGTATCCTCAATATATCTGATCATATGTATGTCGGTGTGTAAACGATTTTTAGATTGACATACTTTCAACCCACATTGCACCAAGCACACCACTCGTTGATTGTTGCTTTGAGTGAATTCGATCCTTCAATGGGAAAGAATGTGTATCACAGAATTTCCTCACTTTGAACAACTTAGAATTATTCAAACATGAGGATCTTAAAACACATGAACAGTTCTCAGTAGCACAATTAAGATAGTAACTACAAAAATCAAGCACCATAACATGATAAGTTGTTAAATTATTTTGGTAATTTACAAAAAATATATATAACTCACCAGGTAGGACTTGTTCTTTTAGCATTGAAACAAAAACTCTCTTAGAAATGCATATCGTTTCATAACTTCTGATATAATGTGCTTGTTACATAAACTTAATCCTCCGACATGAAATCTTGTTGAGGATTTAAAATTATTTCTATTGCTTCAGATTCTTCAACATAACATTCCAAATTTGGACTCATTTCTGTAAAAAAAAGCTGGCTGGAGCGCAAAATATCTTGCTGAGTTATTTGGGCATTAGTTCGGTATTCAATTGATTCCATAACTCTGTCGAAGCATGTCACACATAAAGGATACTTTGAGAAGAAAGCAGAATTGCATCGCTTTTGATCTAATAAACGTTCACTCCCATGTCGTTATGTATTTTCAGTTAAGATGTACCACTAATGAAATACTTGATTTTCAATTGATAAATGGTTGTATCCAATCGTAATTGTGAAGATATAGCAGTAACCAATCCATCGTATTTGGTTATTGGATCATACATTACTCCTTCAATTTGGTAATCTATGTAATTACCTCTTAAAATGTTCAATTATTCAGTAAGGTGATATAGTTGTACCATAAAATACACCAACAAAGTCACCGTGCTATAATTGTTGTCAACATGCATTAACAAATATACCATCATAGGTACCACAAAACATTATAATTTAAATTTTTTCATTTTCCTTTTTTTAAGATATAATTAATCAACATATCAAGTGTTTTCAGTTTATTTTACACACCAACTTAACAACTATATCATGAATATATACCATTGACATAAAATTTAAAAAAATTCATGAAGATGATATAATTTGAACCAAAAAATACATCAACTTAACATCATGATATAGACTTGGTCTCAACTAGTAACAATAAATATACCATCATATGCTCTGGATAACATACCAATTCAATTTTTCAAATTGGTACTTTTTATGATAAAAACAATGGCAAACATTTTCTTACTTATTTATACACCAACTAATCATATACAAAAAAAAATACAACATATTAAGTTGGTGGTAGTTCGTAACAAAAAAACACCATTAAATGTACAATGTCACATTCCAAATCTATTGTTCACATTCATATTTTATTAGGATATTGCCTATTTCATATGAACCGTTTTGCTGAGTATTTTATGCACCAACTTAATAAACATATTACGAACAAAAAATGTACCAATTGTTCATAATATTTTGAATCCTTTAGTTTACAATCAAAAAATATTTTGTTGTTGTAATTACACATAAATTTCAAAGATATTTCGATTAAGCACGTCATAAAACCCTAATTTTATGAATTCAATGTCACCAAATTTGTTAAATTAATCTAAACGAATATATATCAAAAAGTAGACAATAGAAATTATTGATTCTTCAAATTTATTCACATAATAAAATGGCATGCAATTTTTTTACAATTACCTGTGAATCCCATCTCCCGTTTTATTGTATTAGAATTGAGAAATTATTGCTATTCATTGTTCATAGTCGCTCAATTGGTCCCCTATCAGAGAATTAGAGTTCCGTTTTGGTAGGAAACCACTTCTGGAAAATAATATATTTGAAATTTGAATAAATAAGGGAAGGTAAAATTTTTGGAGCAATTTATGGGAATAGTGATATCGTGGGTGAGTTGGAAATCTGTTTTTTTATTTTCATTCTATTTTTGAAAAAAAAATTGCTATGTAAAGGGAAAAAATATTGCTATATTGGTGTAAATAAAATTCTTAAGATGTACATTTAAAAGATCGGCTGATACTGAAAAAGTGTATTTCACTTACCTTTGGTGCGTGAAAATTTCTAAAATCCTATTTTATAATTTGTATTTTAAGGAAAACTTCACTTTTTCTTCTTCCATTGATTTTTATCATCATAAATGACTTCAAAGATTTTTTTTTTGAATATTTTTAAACTAATAATTTTTGTAATCGCAAAAAGAAAAAGCCCCCCCCCCCCCTCTTTCGGTCTTCTTCTTCACCTAAACTAGATTTTCAAAGACAACTGCATTGGATCTTCAAAAACAAAAGAAGAAATTTTTTTTTGGACATTGGAGTAAAAGATTAACCGATATATAGCTCCATTTTTGTCATCTTCAAACACACATCACCACTCAAAATTAAAATGTAAACCAATTTAACTTATAAAAACTAATACCAAAGAAATTGATAAATTAATTTGAGTCCTTTTAATTTCTCAATTGCAATCGATTTTGAAATTATTATCCGTCAACAAACTCCATTTCTTCACCACTCTTGTATGTGTCTCTCTATATATTTCTCTCACGTATTGGGTATGAATTTTCTTTTAAAAAACTGAATCAATGAATAATTTTATAAGCTATTGAGTTTTACTATGGTTTAGAAATTAAATGTTGCACGGATTAGGGAAGACGATGAATAAGATAGAAGGTGGGGTAGCATGGGGCCAATTAGTATGAGTTATTATTTTCAATATTTTTATTTGTAAGAATAAAAGATTGAAATGTATTTGAAATAAATTTTATTTTTTAAAGTTTAAAAAATCATTTTCTAAAATTATTGGGGCCCACTTGCCACATGTCATCTTTTCATAAAGCATTTTTCCATGTCATCTAGAGTGTGTCACACACTCTTTATACTTTTTGCTCATTACCGAAAAGTGTCTAATTTGAACAAAGTTTAAATCAAAATAGCCTTAGTTGAGGTGTCTAAGTGATTTTATGGACAATTTTAAGGGGCATAGATGACTTAAACCTATAAGAATATATAAAACTTTTGGTTAAGTTTTAAAATTCAAAAGCACGAACAAGTATATTTTGGCAAAAAAAAAATCACTTCTTTGTTGATTTTGGGATTTCGAATTTTTTTCAAAAAGATTTTCAAAACATAGATAGCTTTTGTCTTTTTTTTTTTCTCAAAAAAATATTTGCTTAAGAGTCTACTTAATTGACTTTTAATTTATTTGAAATATTTTAGCTTTACTCAAACACTTGAAAAGTAGTTAAAAGATATCTAAAAAATATTGAAAATAAGTCAATGACTCTAAATCTAATCAGTGAGTTGTTCATGTTGCTTACAAGTTGTTTGAAATATTGATACCCATTATATTATATTCAGGATCTACTAAGGCTCGTGGGGTATCATGCCACCCACAATCTTCGGTCGAAACATGATGTATGTGTAGTTGTATATACGTACAATGTATAAATAAACAGATAACACCAACAGAACCAAATGGTATCGTGGTGCCACTGATAAAGGGCGAGACTCATCCACACTCTTCCAGATGCG